>CABHPR010130736.1:0-21836 GCA_902168415.1 Peromyscus melanophrys
CCCCTGGTACCCAGGCCCATGGTCAAGCCATCCTCTTATGCAGCCCTGCTGGTAAAACAAGCTCAGATCTCACGAGGAAACCTCTGTGGCCTCCCACACTGACTCCATTTTATATGCTACTGAAATCCAACAAAAGGAAAAACTTGGGAAGATGTGTTAAATATTTCATTTTTCTAGACCAGCAAATCATCACCAGACCTAAAAATACAGCCCCTGTGCTATATTGGATATTAGAAAAACAATGAATCTTTTTAAAAGTATGCCTTCCCTGTGATTATATTGTTTCATGAAAATGAAAAAAAAAAAAAAGGACAATACAATACAAAGAAGTAAGAAGAGGCGTGGAATAAGGTGACCAGTGGCACATGCTAACTATTCACATATGGGGGCAATTTGCCCTGAAGTCTGTGTATAAATTCATTTCTAGACGTGAATTTGGCAAACTTTTGGCTCAAGGGTTAAAACTCTTGTCATCCTGCCCCTCTTCAGCCCTGACAACTAAAGTTTCTGTTGATCACAAAAGTCTTTCCCCCAAAGAGCAGACTCAGCCACTCCCGAGCCTGTCTGCCTGTGGATTCAAATTTCCTGTCCGCCCATCATGCATCACATCTGATGGTTCACTGTATTCCAGAGTGGCCTCCTCACTTGCTGTCTCATTCATCTTGAGAAATGGTAGTTACCTCTAAAAGAGCATCTTCTTCCATTCCATGAGCTACAGGAAATCATAGTGGAAGGAGGTAGCTTCTTTTCTAGCATAGAACTTCAAATTTTCTTGGTCTGTAGTGTATTACCATACTGGCCACAAGAGGTGACACTTTCTACAGGTTTAGGAAACTAATGGTAATACTGTTGTAACAAAAACAATCCTTGATTTACTGCCTACGTGCCATTTAAACTGGGACTTTGGAAGACTCACAGACTACCCTGCCTTAGATTACTGACTTTCTGTAATTCTGCCCACCCAGGCTTCATTTTCTTCATGAGTAAATGCTTCTCTCGAAGCCCCAATAACCCAGAGGCACAGAAGTCCAAAACAGCTCTCTTGGAAGGGAGCAGGTCATAGCTTCCCATACCTAAAAGCACTATGCACAAACTCGTACCCAGATTGCTGGGAGGAATTAACACACAGAGAAGTTACTATCCAAAAGCAGGAGAAAGTATAAACTGAGAACTTGATTTCATATATGATTGTTGCCATGGGGCCACTTTTTTACTTGGTGAAAATCTTGGCTTTTGTCTGCAGCTGTTAGTGTGTGTCTCTGCATGTAAACCCTTTCATTTGATTTTTGCACTTAGAAGTTGGTAGTTCTCACTAGAAATCTAAGCAGTGCCCTTCAGAGACAAAACAAGCCTACAGTGTTATTACTGTTATTTGTAAGTCTGTCTCCCATCCTTTCATGTTAAAGCTGCCAGAAAAGGCCTGGACTCAGTATCCTCAAGTCGCTATCCCTTGGCATGGACTTGCTACAACCAAGTCACATAAAGTATTACTGAGCGAGGCTCCTTGGAGAGCCTGGAAGGCTGGACCCTTCTTCTTGGTAAGGGAAACTCATCTTCACACTCTAACAGGAAAAACCAAAGAACTCATCACGTCTCACTAAAGTCGTGGTTCTCAACCTTCCCAATGCTGCGGCCCTTTAATGCCATTCCTCTTGCCGTGGTGACCTCCAACCATAAAATTATTTCCATTGCTACTTCATAACTGTAATTTAGCTCCTGTTATGAATAGTAATGTAAATATTTTTTGGAGATAGAGGTTTGGCAAAGGGGTCGAGACCCACACATTGAGAACCACTGCACTAAAGGAAGATTTCTGTGGAGTCTCAAGCAGCAGAATTTCCCATAGTTTGCTCTGTGGATGCTAACTTTTGCAAGATGCCCATAGGAAAAGAGATTTTTGTGGCCAAGATCATTAAGGAAATGGCCTATCCCTTTGAGCTATTTATAGACTAACAGGGCATATTAGCATGAACATGTCCTGGGACTTCCTGTGTTTTTAAAAAAATAATAATAATAAAATCCTCATTTTTTCTTAACTTTGTTTAGTTTAGTACTCCAAATTTGTTTGACCACAGCCCTTTTTTGGGAAACATTATCAGTATTTCATGAAACTGGAAAGCTACAGAAAAATCACTGGGTGTCTTTATGAATCCTGTTAAGATAATGGAAAAGATGTGTAATAAAATTTGGGTTCATATACTTTCTTATTTTGTTTAGATATTGTGATTGTTAACTTGACAGGATCTAGAATTACCTAGGAGGCAAGCTTTTGGGAGGTTCTATAAAGGATTATTTAGATTGGTTCACTGAAATGCAAAGACCTACCCTAACTGCCCAACAGAAAATAAGACAAGGAGCTGGCATTCCTCACTCTGTGCTTCCTGATTATGGATACAATGGGACCAGGTACCTTAGGCACCAGAGAGGATGATCATCACCATGGTGACAGCATCTTAGAACTGTGAGCCAAGGTGAACCCTTCCTTTCTTAAGTTGGTTTTGTAAAAGCATTTTATCACAATGAGCTAATACAGAAAATTGGTACCAAGAAGTGGGGCTGTTCCTATGATAAGCCCAACCATGTGGTTCTTAAGAATATATATTGTCAGGGCCAAGTGTTGGGGTCTAGCCCTGACATATCGAGAGGTCCTTTGAAGGGGGAGTAAGAAATTGAGAAATGTTAAAGAGGAACTATAGAAGTAGACAAAGAAAAAGATAGACACAGGATAGCTTTGGGAGGGCCCTAGGTCGATACCCAGCAGCCTTGAGTTTATTTGTAATGGGCTTTTTATACACTAGCAGGGGGAGAGGCAAAACTCTGCCTTTTAAGATCAAAGCACAATGTACAACCAAGTGTAGACCTTTCAAAACACCTGGTAACCATACCCCACAGCAAAGCATCTTGTGATTAGTCCTTTAAGTATATGACATCTGGTAACCATGCCTTACCCTATTAGGCAGCCCTGGAGAGCAACATAAACTCTGACTCTCAGACCTTGAGTCAAACCACAAGTTGGAATCTTTGTGGGCTCCATATATATATATATCATGGTTTGTTGGGGAATATTATTTTAAGGTGTGTTACTTTTGTTTATGTTGTATTTGTTTAACTCTGTGAAGCTGTGTTACTTTGCCTATCTAAAATATCTGATGGTCTAATAAAGAACTGAATGGCCAATAGCAAGGCAGGAGAAAGGATAGGTGGGGCTGGCAGGCAGGGAGAATTAATAGAAGGAGAAATCTGGGAAAGGGGGAGAAGAAGAAGGAATGAGAGAGGAAAGAAGAGGACACTAGGGGACAGCCACCCAGCACCCAGCAACACAGGCAGACACAGAGTAAGAAGGAAAGAAAAGATATACAGGAATAGAGAAAGATAAAAACTCCAAGGCCAAAGATGGGACAGGATAATTTTAAGTTAAAAAAAAAAAAAGCTGGCAAGAAACAAGCCAAGCTAAGGCTGGCCATTTATAATTAAGAATAAGCCTCCATGTGTGATTTATTTGGGAGCTGGGTGGTGGGCTCCTCAAAAGAACAAAAACAATCAACAACAGTTGTTCTTAAGAGTATATGCCGGGCGTTGGTGGCGCACGCCTTTAATCCCAGCACTCGGGAGGCAGAGCCAGGCGGATCTCTGTGAGTTCGAGGCCAGCCTGGGCTACCAAGTGAGCTCCAGGGAAGGTGCAAAGCTACCCTGTCTCGAAAAAAACAAAAAAAAAAAAAAAATATAAAAATAAATATATATATATATAGTCTTAAGGTTTTATATGTATGTATGTATATATAGTATCGGCTCAAGACCCCCAAGGCCAAGTTCTCAGGATGAAGAAGATTTGTTTGCCTCAGAGGGACAGAGGTAACAAGAGACAAACACAGTAGGTGATGAGGGAGAAGGGGAAGGAACAAGGGAAAGGGGCAAGGATGTTTGTCCTGGAGGGACAAAGGGCTGCCTCAGGATAGAGGGGAGACAGACATGACACATAGGAAAATGGCGGTTCATAAAGGTACAAGGGGAAACCCAACGTTAGGATGAGGTGTTTAACTTTAATTAAGCATACTAATTAGGTGAGCCAAAGCGGGGGAGGGGGCAGTTGATTGCTGGATTTCAATATGTTGATAGCTGGACCTTGATAGTCAGCCTCAGGAGGAGGGACTGGCCAATTGAGGGAATAGACCTAGTGGGGGCAGTTTCAGGAATGCAATCTAATGTTTTTAGCAAGGCAGAGGGAATGCGAGGGAAGGGCAGAGCCTGCCAGAGCAATGTTTGCCAGGCCCTATATATTTTAAATGTCATCTCTATGGGTATTTTGCCTGAGTCCCTTCATATATGTATGTATGTATGTATGTATATGTGTATATATGTATATATATATAATGTATATGGGTATTTTGCCTGCATTTATGTGTGTGTACCATGCTTGTGCAGTGTCTCAGGAGGTCATTGGAACTGGAATTACAGATGATGTGAGGCATTATATATATATAGGTGCTGGAAACTGAACCTGGGTCCTCTGCAAGAGCAACACATGCTTTTAACCATTGAACAGTTTCTCCAGCTTGTTTCTTAGGTCTTTGAAATTGATTTATGGGAGGAATGTAGAAGGCTGTGAACTTTGGGTAGAAAGTCCCTTTAATCCTGTGAGCAGAGTGTAAGGGACCATTCTGGTGGCAGTATAGAAGAAAAGAATACTAAATGAAATGTCAATTCTGGAAGCCAAACTCATGAAGTTCTAAAGACTCTATTAGGAACTGGGCTAGGCCATTTTTGATATTTGCCAATAAGTCTGGCTATGTTCTACTTGTGTCCTGAGAACTGGAGTGAGATTAAACTAAAAAGAATTCATCAGTTTCTTTGGCAAAGGCAATGTCAAGACATCATAGAATTTAGACTGTGGCAAATCTTCCACTCAGTGCTCTTAGTCAGATCTATAGTGAAAGAGAGAACAAAACATGAAAAACGTGAAGATTAGCAAGAAAAGTCTGGGGGGAGAGAGTACCCCTATGTGAATGAGTATTCATGACATGACCAGACCCATGTCAAATACTCTGATGCTTCAGACCCATCAGCATGGCAAGGCCTTCCTTAGGTCAGGCTCAGGAGACTGGCAATGATTTCCACTGTAGAGAAGTTGTCTGTGTGTACAGAAAATATCAACAATAGCTTCCTGCTCCCTGATGACTACAGCCTGAGACTGCTTCCCTATAGAAACTCCCTACCAAGACTAACTAACCCACCCACTGCCTCTTAAATTCATCATATACAAGAAACATGATGAGTTTCTGGGCTGTTAGTGTGTCTCCATCAGAGTGTATGGCCCACCCAGCCCCAGGCTTTCTGTGCATATATCTCTTGTTTCTTCATTCCCTGCTGCCTCAGTCAGCACTCCCAACGCCATGCAGGTCACTGCAGAGGGTGAAGAAGTTTAAAATTGTCAACAAGGAGAGTAAAAGTGATGAAGCATCTGTAATTAATAAGAAAAACCTCACTGTCTTCATTGGGACAATAAAAGTGGTTCAAGACTATACCTGTCAAAGGCTCTGGCTCATGAAAAACACAAATGCATTTGAAAGGAGAAACCAGAACTGAGAATACTGCAGGATTCCTTTCTCAAAAAGAAGAAAAAAAAGCCTGCCCTGCCTAGAAAAGTGGTCTTGAAGATTCAGCACCAAGTCATGCAGAGCCCACTTGATATTGTTCAAGGGGCACCAGGTTACATTTTGAGCTGACAGAAAAACTTGGCAGCATCATCAGTGTGGTACTGGTTTTGAAGACAAGAAAGATACAAGGTTAAGTGGGTCCTGGGTTCCTTTTCCGTGGTTCCAGAGAGTTCCTGAGGCCAGGCAATGTGTGGCTTGGTCAGAGTCTCTCCAGGTGGCCTTGAAAGTCCATCACATGAAGCTGTGAAGATGGGGACAGAGGCGCAGTGGAGACCCCACAGTGCTGGAGATCCAGGAGCATGGGATTTCTACCAAGGAATCATGGAATCGAAGCAGCCGAAGAGGGAGAGGCTTTGTGTGCTGAGGCAGCAAATCTAGAGTGGTGGGGTTACTGAAGTCCCTTAGAATCCAGAGGATTCTATCAGGTGCCCCCAGGTCCCATATGGAGTTGCAGAATTTGGTATTTTCCTTACTGGTCTGGTTCCTGCTTTGGTCTGATCTTTCCTGGCTATGCCCCATTCCTCTTTAGAATGTGGATATTTATTATGTTCTGTGTGACTTTTTATTTTCTTTTATAGCTCACAGTTAAGTGGTTGCCTTAAGTCTTAAATGAGATTTAGACTTTGGATTTTCTAACAGTGTTGGAATTATTAAAGACTATGGGGACAAAAGCAGAAGGTTATGACTTAACAACAATATATTTGGGTGTAAAGTTGACATGGGGTGGACTTGCGATGCTTAATATTCATAATGGGCATGATCTGCAAGACAAGCTTCTGGGCATGTCTGTGAGGCAGTATCTAGATTGAGGTGGGGAGGCCCACCCTAACTATTGAATGCATAAAAAGGAGATGGAAGGCTGAGATCAGCTTTCCTCACTCTGTGACACCTCACTGCAGAAACAAGGTGACCAGCTGTCTCAAGCCCCTGCTACAGTTCCACAAAGGGAGAGTGTGGGCAACCACATGTTGGGCTAGAAGTCATCCACATAAGTCCTGTCACAGTGTCACAGGCCTGGAGAGGTGTGCTTATCGGTGTCATACAAGACGGGCATTAGCAGCGTACAGACGAACAGAGGTGAGTGGGAAAGGACATGAGCATGTCTATACCACTATATTGGCTGTCTTTATAGTTCCTGGGTAGTAGCCATCTTGGAGTCACAATGCTTGGGCTTACTGGATATTTTATTATGGCTCAAAAACATCATAATTTTTGAAATTTGTTTGATCATAAAACCTTTTAGGAAAACTAATATTATCAACATTTCTTGGAACTAGCAGGCTGTGGCAACCACATTGGACACTCTGATGAAGCACCCTGGTGAACTGTAGTTTATGAACTATCTTCATATTAAGCATATTAGGCAGTCCCACATTTTTAACTCCTTACAACTACACTGTTAGCTTGCTCTACTGAAGTTTTCATTCAATTTCTTTAATGACTAATCTGAAAATCTCAAAGAGCCTTACAGACAAATTGTGGCAGACAAAGAGCTTCAGTGCCCAGACCCCTTTGAAGGAGAGTCCATATCCAGGCAGGAGTAAAAGCACTCAGCCATCTTGACCAAAGAGCTCTGGCAGCCAATAAATTTCAGTGTCTCAGTTCTCAACAGGGAGGGCCAAAGCTTTGTTATGTCTACACTGAATTTGGATCTACCCTGATCTAGTTTAAAAAAAAAAAAATGACCTGCAAAAATTTTGCAGTTTGACTTCTGTTTAGTGCTACATCCTCTACTCTTTGCAAGTGTAGATCCCAAATTCCACCTCAGCATCTTCTTACAGAGAAGTCCACTCACACCCAGAATTGTTTCTTCTCTGTACTTCCTGGGTGTCCATTCAGTGTTTCGTGAGTTCAGCGTATGTGTGTAAGTCCTAACGTGATATAAGCTCCTTTTCAATTATAGACAGATAAGCCAGTTCCTATTGCTCTTCCACACATACATGGAAGGTAAATCAGGTTTGAATGGAAGCAGATTCCTTTTGTGCAGATGGATGCCATGCTTCTTTAATAGAGAGAACCCTGCGCTTGACAAGCAGTCACCCATTAGAAGAGCCATGTTAGAACTCTGGAAATCTGACGATCGTTCTCGGGTTTAGTGGCTCTCTCCATGTGCACTCCATCTGTGGATACTTCTCCCTTTCTCCCTCCATCTTTTTCTTTCTCTGTCAGAGCTAACATCAATGTCCAGAATTCCACTACCTCTCCTTCCACTTCTTATATGATAGTCGAAATGATATTTTCCTTTATGAATTGTTATTCGCAGCAACCTTCTTGACTAATGCATTCAAAAATTGTGAATGCCATTTTCCCCTTAAATGGGCCCCTTTAGACAAATAACTGCTAAGCATTTTTCCTGTGAATATGTAAATAGGTTAAAAATGAAGATGCAGCCAGTGTTGTGTGAATATTATTCCAACATTACACTTAAGATCCTTTCAGCCCCATTTGCTAACATTTTGTACTCCTAGCCAAAGTGCCAAAAATTGCTCTCTCCTCATGCAATTTTCAAAAATTTTGCTGGCACAAAATGAAGTAAAATCTCTATGTGCAGGAGAGAGCAAACTTCATTTAGCGTGTTTTACAAAGTGCTAAATAGGTTTTCTATTTTGGGAGCGGCGTGTGCTTCCTGCTATCCTGATCAAACATTTGCAGTTCTGTCCCGTGGATTACATCCTTCAGGTTGTCTTTGGCTATATTAACACGAGGCTTGTTATTTTCTTCAAAAGAAAAGAAGTAAAATTACAGTGTGTTTATGGGAAATGATGTCAGTGCTGTGAGGTTGGTTTTTACTGTTTTTAATTTTTTGTTATTTATGATAAGATAAGGTGGTGGGGGCAGACTCTGGGAATGACTTTTGTCTTCAATAGTTTTCAAAGTAAGAGTTCTTCTTTCCCTTCTCTTTTCATAAACTGCAACAACCAAAGCCAAGTGATGATCTTGCTGATGAAGAATTTAGGACCCTAGATCACTGGCATCATTTTTCTCAAACCCATCAAATTTATATCTGAAAGAAAGCATGCATGACTAGATATCCTTCAGACTGTTCTCTCAGATGACAAGTACCTTTTAGAACAACATCAATAACCGTTATTCATCAGCTGCTGTGTTTTCATGAACAATTCTGAGAACTTGATTTTTATACCAGATTGTGCTATTTAGATTAACTTCAGACCCTAAATTCTTACTTCTTTTTCTTTTTTTCCCCCAAGATAGGGTTTCTCTGGGTAGCAGCCCTGTCTGTCCTGGAACTTAATTTGTAAACTAGGCTGGCCTCAAAGTCACAGAGATCCTCCTGTCTCTGCCTCCCGAGTGCTGGGATAACATATTTCTTTATGATCCTCTCAATACTTGTGTCCTAAAACACATAATTTTATCTTTTAATCAACTATATTTTCATGTTATAAATATACTCATTTGTAATAAGAAAACAGCAATAAAAATAAATAAGTATATAAAAATTTGGCATTTGTTTAAAAACAGAATTTGACTGATAAAAGGGGTTTACTATGTAATTATTACTCTACCACTTACAGGGATCCTCTGAGCCAGCACATTCACACCCACTGATTGAGCAACTTTGTTATTCACAACCAGGCACCACTGAGCAGAAGAAGCTTACAGTTCTCAGTGAGCCAGTACTTAGCCTCCAAGAAAGCTGCCCAGGGCAGGCTGAGCTTCTTCATCTGTGCAGGTACTGTATTATTTCACAACTGTGGGATCCTGAAAGCACCCTGGGACTTAACCTTTGCAAGGAGCAGATGTGAGGAGGGTGAACTTGGGTCCCTGAGTTGAAACATTGCAACTTATCCCATTCTAGAAAGGATGGGAGCTGAGCCCTGGATATTCTGGACAGCTCTTGCTTGTTTCAGAGTATTTAATAGCTATCCTGGGAGGAGGGGGCCTATCTTCCTGCTTCTGACTGCCCTGAGGAAGCTTCTAATATTTCTCTTGAATGCATATGAAGACAGAAAAAAAAATTACAACCACCAAGAATGAAAATAGATCTGTACAGAAAACCTATTGCCAAAATCTGGGAGCATGGAATCCAGACAGCTGACAGACTTGCAAAGATACCCCTATCTTCCCTTTGATTGGTGACTTCCTAAATCTTGCTTCTCGAGACAGACCATAACCCAGAGTCCTGAGCATTGGGAGGCTTCGTATGCTCCGTGCAAACTGCCTTCTGTTTTCCACGCTATTTGAAAAGCAAGCTCCAGAAAACATGGTCCAGGAAAGGGTTGTGGCCAGTGAAATGTTAGAGTTACCACAAAGAGATGGAGGTTAGGAATGGAAACTTAAAAACCTGGCTTGGGGTAGGGGAGGCCATCAAAGGATGTCTAGCTGAAGATTTGGACAGTTACTCTTGGGAGGAAGTGAGCAAATGCAGTCTTTTTTTTTTGTCAGATATAAGCTCTTTATTTTTCAGAACTTTTTTTTGGGGGGGGGGTCATCTAAAGTGAGACCGTGAAAAGACTGTGTAAAACACAGGAAGGGATTTGGAAGACCAGCGACTGCTTGGCATTGGAAAGGACCACTGGTGGATTGCTGAAGAGGTTCAGCAAAAATCAATACACCAGACCCTCCACGAAATAAGCAAAGGTACTAACGAGGAAAAACCCAAATAAGACAAGATGTACACCACAGATGAACATGAGAAATAATAAGAATCAGAATGTGGGATTGAAATCTACATTTTTACATGGAAAGGGGATCTTGACCCACAGATTGAGAACCGCTGTTCTAGAGATCAGGTTTAAACAATGCTGCCATACCTCAGATGTTTTTTTCTGAACACAAATAATAATATGGTGCTCATATAGCCTTGAACATGCTGGCCTGTGCACCAGGCTTCTCTGCTGAGCTATAGGCTCATAACTCCGTTATCAAAGGAAGTGGAATAATAAAAATGAGCCTATTGTACAAATTGCTCTCAACTACTTGGCTGCCTTGAGCCCCCTCATTTCCCATTTCAGTTTTTCCAGCATTAATCAGGAGAGACAACTTGATCAACCTCTCCCATGAACCCATGGATTAAGTGCTTCTGTCCAGTAAACCATGTTGCAATGGTAAGAATATTCTAGATCTGTGTTGTGCTCTAAGTAACTACTGTTCACATATAGATATTGAAATGTGACTAATCAGATATAGACTGTTACGTTTTCAAATGATGCTGGATAGTGTCTGTCAACTTGACACAAGCTAGAGTTGTCTGACAGGAAGGAACCACAATTGAGAAAATGCCTCCATAAAACCAGGCTGTAGGGCATTTTCTTAGTTAGTGATTGATTGGGGAGGGCCCTGCCTACTGTGGGTGGTTCCAACCCTGGGCAGGTGGTCCTGGGTTCTGGAAAAAGCAGGCCAAACAAGCCATGAGGAGCCAGCCAATAGCAGCACCCCTCCATGGCCTCTGCATCAGCTCCTGCCTCCAGGTTCCCGCCCTGCTTGAGTTCCTGCCCTGACTGCTGTTGATGATGAACTCTAATATGGAACTGTGAGTGAAATAAACCCTTTCCTCCCCAAGTTGCTTTGCTCATGGTTTTTCATCACAGCTATGTATTCCAGCTAAGACAAATGCCAACAATGCAAATTCAGAGTTTTGAGATTATTGTTATGGGTTATTGTTTCCATGTATGTTGCCATTATATCACATGATGGACATGGATTTTAAATACTCAGGAGCTTAAAAATTACATTACTCATGAACTTTACTTGAAAAAGAATCTTTGGAGTTCTACTAAAAATTAAATAAAAGTAAATAAAAATTCTGTTCAAAATTAAGGAGGCTTAGCTAGTCATAGTGACACATGCCTTTAATCCCAGCACTTGGAAAGCAGAGGCAGGCAAATCTCTTAATTCTAGGCCAGCTTTGTCGACATAGCAAGCTCTAGGCCAAACAGTGCTACACAGAGAGACTCTGTCTCAAGGCAAAACAAAATAAGAATAAGGAGGCTTGGCTGGATGGCCCAGAAACCTCAGATAGAACCAAACATGCTAAGAAAAATAAAAGTAAATGAAATAATTCCTAATAATATTCTGCTTTACTAGTAGAAAGGAGCCTGGCAAAATCACCACCAGAAAGGGTCCATCCAGCAACTGATGGAAACAGATGCAGAGACCCACAGCCAAGCATTAGGCAGATGGTGAATCCTTCGGAAGAAGGGGAGGAGGATTGTAGGAATGAGAGAGGTCAAGAACACCACAAGGAAACCCTCAGAATCAACAAACTTGGACTCACAGGGGTCATTGAGACTGAACTGGCAACCAGGGAGCCTGCATGGGACTGACTTAGGCCCTCTGCACATATGCTGCAGTTGTGTGGCTTGGTGTTTTCTTTGAGACTCCTAACAGAGGGGCAGGGCTATTTCTGACACCTTTGCCTGCTCTGGGGACCCTTTTCCTCCTTGGTTGCCCCGTCCAGTCTTACTATGAGAGGAAGTGCCTAGTCTGATTGCAACTTGACATGCTGTGTTTGGTTGATATCCCTGGGAGCTGCCCTTTTCTGAAGGGAAACAGAGGAGGAGTGAATTGGGAGGGGGGAGTGGAGGGGAGGGCTTGGGAGGTGAGGAGGGAGGGGAAACCACAGTCTGAATATGATATATGAGAGAATAAATTAATTTAAAAAAGAATAAGGAGGCTTCATTATAAACATCTTGATAGCTACTACTGAAAACAGAAAATACATGATATAAACCTATGAAAGAAATCTGGGCCTAAAACTCCAACTTATATTAGGAAACACGGGGAGGGGGCTTAGAAAACAAGCTAAATTCTATGTTTGTTTTCAAAGATGCAACTTGCTTCTTAATAAGACAGGAGAAGAAAAGGGAAATACTTTTGCATATTATTTGTTGAATTTAAAACACAGTATATCTTCTATAAAAAACTGGAGAAGATAAAAAAATGCATTTTCTGTGCCAGAGAAAAATACATAAGCTTCATTATTAAAGAACAAAGAATTGAAATAATTTAAGCATTCAGCTCAAAAAGTTAGCTAGTGTACAGCAGGGCAACTCTGAGCAATGTAGGAGATGGGAGTGCAGGAACACTTTAGAGGAAAATTCACATATACAGCTGTACATAGAAAGATAGCAGAATAAACACACCTAAGAACCAATCTCTTGAGGGAAAAAGCCCTAATACATCTGTAGCTAGCTGAAGCCAAGGGGAAAGAAAGGAGAATAAGCCTACCTACATTGTGAATGAGAAAGAAAATATAATAGTAGATTTTAAAATGGATTAATTTAAATAATTCCCCCAAACTTGAAAAATAAAAAATTGTTTAGGGAATAAATGAGTTAACTAATATAAGAAAAATTAGAAAACATGATTAACATTTCAATGTTTTAGAAGGATCCATTGAAGAAAAAGATGGCTTTGAACGTTTTTTTAAATTGTTTTTTACTTTCTGAGATTATAATAAATACATCACATCCCCCTCCCTTTCCTCCTTCCAGGAGGATGCTGAGTGGTTTTCAATACCCAGAGGTCAGCCCTGGAAGCATGTGCATAAGTAACATATACAGCCTTGGAAGCTTTGAGATTTTCCAAATGTCTAAGGAGATCACTTCCAGAATTTGCTTTAAAAGGACTGTTCCCCACCCTACCCCACCCCACCCCACCCCACCCCAGAGCAGTTTTTTATTTACAGCAAAATTAAAAGTTGGACACAAAGGTTTCCTACTTACCCTCAGATCTCAGACTGGCCTCCCCATCACCTACATCCCTACCAGAATGGTACCTTAGTTACATCTGAGAAATCCACACTGAAACTGCATCAGCACCTAACATCAGCAGATCACATCAGGACCAGGACAACCTCAATGCTGCACATGTTCTGTCTGGGCTTGAACCAGAACAACGGTGCCAGTTATTATTGTATTTTACACAACATTCTCACTGTCCTCCAAGTCCCTCACTTTTTCATCCCTGCTGCCCTGACCCCTGCCAATCAATCACTGATTTTTTGAGTTTCATTGTTTTCCCTTTTCCAGAATGTTTCAGTTAGAATCAGATATTATGTAGCATTCCAGACTATTTTCTTTCACTTAATGACATGCATTTACATTTGTCAAAGCACATTTCTTTTTAGCAGAAAATAATATTCCATTTTCTGGATGTACAGCCCTTTAATTACTCATTCACTAACTCAGGAACAGTTCGGTTGCCGCTAAATACTTGGAGTTACACATATAGTTAAAATGAACATCTCTGAGCGGGTTCTTATGTGGACTTAATTCTTTTGGTATTGATAGCCAAAGACTCTTGATTGCTAGATCCTATCAAAAGAATATGTTTCATTTTATTAAAAAAAAAAAAGACCAGTCTTCAAATATAGGCATATCATTATGCATTTTTGGATTCATTTAATCAAAAACAGAGTTTGTTGATCTATGTCCTTGTCAGCATTTGATGTTGTCAAAATTCTTGAGTTTGGCCATTCTACCAATTAGGTGCTGGGATCTAATTTCTTTTTCACTTTTATATTTCCCTGATGGTGGCGTGATGTGAGACATCTTCTCACGTGCTTCTTTGACATATTTGGTGAGAAATTTGTTAAGATCTTTGGCTTTCTTTTTAGTTTGTTTGCCTTTAAGAATTATTTGTGTAATTTGATTGAGAGTCATCAGACCTGTATCTATTTATGTTCCAGGTGGTAGCCTCACAGTTGCTTATGTATTATCTAACCCAGTTCTCACAAGAGTAAGTTAAGTGGTTCCAATGTCATGTTCATTTTATAGAAGAGGAAACTGAAGAACTAGAAAATTAATTGTCACAGCTTCCTTTTCCAGTGTTGTGGTAAAATAACAAAAGCAACTTCCAGAGAAAGGGCTTATTCTGCCTCTCAGTTCAAGAGTGCAGGCCATCATGGCGGAGAAAGGCAGCGAGGGCCTGAAGCAGCTGCTCACATCCCGTCAGAAAGCAGAGAGTGGTGAATGCATGCTCCTTCTTGGTTCCCTTCCACCACTTGTACAATTCCGTATCCCATCCAGGGAATAGTACCACCCACAGTGGGCAGGTCTTCCACCTCAATTAACACAGAACCCTACAGGTATGCCCAGAGACCAGTCTCCCAGGTGATTCTAGAGCTCATCAAGTTGACAATTGGGATAGATCATTACATCAAATAACATGACCAAAGTCACACTTTGAGTAAAACAGGACCAAGCTCCAGCCCAGGTAGTCTGGCTCCAGAGTGACTCTCTGGCAGTGACTACCATATCTTTTATACCAACAGATTTTTGGAAGAGAATGATGTATACATCTGAACAATTGTGTAAAAGTAGGCTGTAATATTCAAAATCTATTCCTGCCTCAATAACACAGCATTTAAGCCTAGAGATAAGGCTAGGTTGCTTTTAGTCTGATGAAACAAATATTTCTAAAGCCAGCATCTAACAACATAATTAACAGTGAGACTCCCTAAAGTCACCTTTGAGACAAGCATCCGTCATTACAAATGCTTATATGCAAAGAGCCTTGGTGTGTATATGGTGAGTACATAAAGGGTTTAACACTAGGGAAAGGGGAAAACTATTGTTATGGAAGATGGCAGGTGACAGGATATTCTTCCCAAGGAAGTTAAAGATCTAAAATAAATGAAAGAGCATAGTATGCATATTATGTAGAAATTAAGTATATACATATCCATCCATATATATATATATACATATATATATATGTATATATATATATATATATGTTTGTCTTACTTCAGGAGGTACAAACACAAATGCCTTTACAGGTCTGAGAAGTGATGTAAATGCATAGCCTGTGCTCCTGTGGAGAAGATGCTGTTCATAGCAGAATAAATATGTAAAGCAGGTAAGATTTTCTAAGAAGTACATAGAACCTTTATGCTAAAAACTGAACTGTGTTCCCAGATCCTGGGGACAAAAAACAGGCTAAACCAGGCAGGAACATTTCGAATAATGACAGTAAGGAATGAGAAATTTCTCTGCTCCTATCACCTATTAAAATGTATGTCATAGCTAAAGTAAGTTAAATATTTTTGTTCCTATTTTGTTAGTTCAGTTGTTTGGGAGAAGAATAAAATCATTTATTAAAAAGAAAAGATAACAATATATGTAAATATACATAAAATTGTAGCCTGGGGAGCACTCATTCCTTTATCTATTCAAAAACAATGTCTAAACACTAGTCTAGTTATGGGCGAGACTTAGGCTAAGTGGAAAAGAAACAAGCGCTTCTTTGGGTTCTAGTGTGAAAGGGTACACAAAAATATGTTTAAAAGATAACAAAAAGGTGATCCAAGACGGATGTGTCATTGTGATTTAAAGAAGGGACATTTCTCTCACGATTTACAGCATGTGAGTGTACAGCTAGAAGGGTGAGCCGTGCTGGCGGGGTTGGGGGTGTGTTATCCACTGAAGAAAGTTACCAGGATTGGTGTGATCAAGAAACAGGAAGTCATCCAGCACAGAGGGACAAAGCAGGTTATGGGGCAGTGGCGCAGGGTACGGTAGAAAGGAGGTCAAGCCTTAGGACATTGGGCCCAGGGTAAGGAGTATAGGTTTCACTTTTTATAAACACAACAGTATTTCTCCACAGAGATTGGCATTTGTCTGACTTATAAATATCACTCACAAAGGCAGCTAATCCACTGTGGAAACTCAGAGTTTAGAGAGAGATTCAAGGGACTGGAGCAGAGTGGAATTGTAAGTACATGGATGAATTTTGGGAGTGTTTTTGAGGAGAAGACAAGAAATTAATTTTGGGACTGAAGAAAAGGAAAAGTTCAGGGTAAGTTTCAGCTGTGAGGTAAAGAATCAGGTGCATGATTGTAGAAGATGGGCAGAATATCAGGACTGGAATTGGTGCCTGAGCTGAGAGTTAGAAATACAGTAAGCTGGAGAAACTTGTCAGACATTTTAAAGAAGAACAACAAGGCAGTTATATATTTGGTGTTCTGATGAGAAGTCTGACTTGAAGCATCCATCTGGAGCGTCCTTTGATGGCATGAAGAGCCAGGGGACACATGTGGGTATACATGAGGCAAAGGAGTCCAGGAAGGTGTTCAGCCCTCTGACACTTGAAGGGCAGGAGAGGAGGAGCGTGCTGGCAGTGGAAACAAGAGGTGGGGGAACTAGCCACAGAGTATTTCACAGAGGGCCACTATTGCAGTGGGGCTAAATCCGAAATTCAAGTGAGGTTAAAAACAATGGAACCCAATACTCAGCTTGAAGGCAGCGATGTGATTGAAGCTGGTGGGCATGAGATTCCTATAGAGCAAGAGGTGAGGAAGTGGGGGCTGTTACTTCTGACCGTTTCAGTGTAAGTAAAAGGTCGTTAAAGTCATTCCAATCCAAAACAGTACTCAAGTTTGTTAAAAGTCAGCTCAAGTCAGCTGGGAGAAGAAAGGTTATGAAGGGTCTTAGTGTATTTGTCACTAACTTGGGAAAACTGATGTTTTAGAGAAGGAAATTAAAGAAATGCTTCAAAAAGATAATAAACATCTCTCTCTAAGTCAGGCTGTAACAGGTATTTTTATTTTATAATCATACATTTTCCAATTTTTTCCATACTGTGCTCTTTTAAGCAAAGTATCAGTGTCCTTTTTTGGCTTCAACCAACCATTTTTTAGGAGCCTACTCAGGCCAACACCACAGTAAGTAAATTCAGTGTAGCAAACTATTTGCATTGACTAGCTGCCTGACTTCCAGACAGCTGTGGTCTATGAGATTGCTAACAGTTACAGCACAAAGTAGGCAAGGGAATATGCTTAGTGAACCCCAAAGTAGAACTTGGAAGGTCCTGGAACTCCAGGTTACTCACCAGAACTACAGAGTACAACTCTAAATGAAAGAACTTGACACAAGGTCAGGCAATTGGATCATCAGGAGCAATATCATCAGAGTGGTTAAGGCAGAAATTGCCCTTCATTGAGTAAGATCGTGGGAAAAATCTCTAGGACATGGTGACCAATTTGTGGTTACACTGAGTTCTTCAGTGCAGTTAGAAGTGGGAGAAAACCCAAGAAGCATCCCTTCCTTTTCTCTTGAGACGTCCTGCACATCGGTTAGAGAGTATGTTGTGTACACAACCAGGGTTTGCCACACCATGTGTGTCTCCAGCACCACAGGAACTCGGCACCGCTGTTCACTGAACAGCCCAGATTCCTTCCGGATCCAGTGTCCAGAGTTCATGTCAGTTGTCTGAGTCCAGTTAGGGAAAGGTTAGCTCTAATTAAGTTTAAAGAAATGTGGTTAGTGAGAAGAGGCCACAAAGCAGAGACGTCAGAACGGAGATCGGGTGGAGACTGTTTTACACACTGCCTGTCATGGCTGTGGATTTGGGAACGTTACTGGGGAGTCCATTGCTCAGGTCTACCTACCACTGCAAGTTAAAATACAGACAGGATCTGGATTTCTATGTGACTCAGCAGAATGAAGGGGAGGCACCTCGTTATATCTGAGGCAAGGATTCCCTGGGGTTGGGGAGGGGGGAGTCAAAATGTATGGAAGCAGAGATGTTTCAAAATTCTTCCCACATCTGACTCGGACCGAGTGGGTTAAAGACTCCTTTAGCCCCTGACCTTGCCTTTCTGCAATGTCTTAGGCAAGTGCTGAAAGGAAATGATCCGATGATGTGACGAGATGAGGCTATAACTACATCACTTCCATCCCGAAACCAGGAAGTCACCAGGGCACACTTGACGCAGATCTGTAGATGTCAGTGGGCTGACCGACACCTTTTCTGTCTGTCTCACCGTGTTCCTCACCCTCACACAGATTGTCACAAGGTTCCTAGTCACTTGTCGCTTTTCCTTTCAGCTCTTATGCCATTGAGCTCTTACTCAGTACTACTCCCAAGCTTTTATGATCTTCAGTCTGGGAAGCCAACTGTAAGCACAGTGTCAGGGGTTGTTTTTAATGTGTTCATGTGTCTAGAAACTTTATTCTTTGATACTTTGTTCTCTCTCATCATTGCTAGAAACATCTGTTTGCATGCTGACACTTCTCTTTACTTGATTTTTTGTTTAATGTGTATAGATGATGTGTCCACCTCTACTACCCATTCAATTGAAGGGTGTTAAGTTGTTAGCTAAGTATAATGAGCCGTCTAGTTTTCTGTCAGTTCAAGCTCTCAGGGAACATGCTTCTGTATACGATGAAAGGAGGCCTGGCCAGGCTCCTGCACCTTCTGCACCAGACGGGCATGGGCAAATGGCCTGTGTGGACCACGCTTCTCCTTCCTCCTTCCTTCCCTCCTCCCTCCTCCCTCTCTTCCTCCATCCCTCTTTCCCTTTCTTTCTCTGAAATACTGTTCTGCCTGTGTCCTTCCTTAATTAAATACAAACTCCCAGGAGAGAATCCTGGGCAGTGTCATTATCTAAAAGTACTCTAGAAAGTCCTAACATTTGACCAACGGCATCAGTCAATGTTGAATGAAGCATTTCAAGTGTGGCTGCCTGTGACTTTGAGAACAATCAATAATCTCTATATCAATGTTTCTCACACATGGTGGATATTAGAAATTAGTCACGCAAATTAGTAAGCACAACAAATAAAAATTCCAAAGTGTGGCCAAGTTTAGAAACTGGCGCTGAACCCCTCCAATTCAAAGTTTGGTATCCCCCTAGAACTTGTTAAACCAGCAGACAAGTTCATCTGCAGTTCATTTTGTCACACTCAAGTTTTATTGCCACTGCTGCAGCCTTGCAGTCCCCACCTTAAATGTTGGAGTTTGTTATTTTATCGCTTATCATTTTAATTCATTTAGTTGTGATCACAAAGTGACAATGTGAAGGAATCATTTTAAAATGTTGTTTCCAAAAAGCACCCAGATCTTTGCAGAGAGTCAGTCGCCTGCTCTGGAGGGGATGTTGTTGTGTGCCTCCGGCTCTGGCTAGTTTCATCTGTAAATGTTTGTTGCTCATATTCCTCTGTGCCCTGATCTTGCACACATTTGGTGACTGCAAGAGAAGATGTGAGGGAGGCGAAAGCCTTCATGTTCTTCATCTAAAAATGAAATGACACTCTGAATATGAAATGTGAATTGCTTAGAGATGCTTTGACACCTTGCCGTGTGGGAGGAGAAGGCAGCAGCCAGGGTGCTCCCTCTGAGCAAGTTAGCTCTGCTCTGTTGGAACAATGGTGTTCCCCTGGATGGCAAGATCGCCCCAGAGCCTCCTCCAACTCTCCAAAAACAGCAACCTCCTCACAAGGCAGAAGGTTTTGCTCTTAAGAAAGAGTGTTTAGTACAGAGAAGCCTGATGAATATATTTCTACTCAGGCTGAGTCACTGTCACTTACCATTGAAGCAATTGTCTAGATGTGATGGGGTTTTAGAATTTGCGTTCATTCCTACCACATTATGACTGAGAAATAGGTGTTGAGCAACAGCTTGGTAAGGAATTGCCTAAAAGCTGTCTGCAGATTGCTCTTTCCCCAGAACTTTCCTGTCTTGTCAGCCACTGCCTCATTCTTTGCTCTAGGCCTGTCCTATGCACCGTGCAAGTGCATTATATTCTGCATGTCCTACATACCTTACACACATACACAGATGTACACATGCACACACACATGCACACTTAGAGGGGAGGGCAGAGTGCAGACCCTCCTGGGGATTATTCCTAGGTGTTTCTCCAGTTAATGGTAGACTAGTCGAGGGGTAGATTCTAGAAGACCCATCTAGCACTACAGTTGATATTTGTGGGTTATTTTGATGTGATGTGCTGGGCAGTTAATATGCATCATTTCACCTAATTCTCAAAAATTGAATGAAGTTTTCATTTGCCCCCAAAGCTGGCCAATATGTGAGCTCATGCCATTGTCCCCAGAACCCATACTTTTGCCCTCTATACAGAAAAAATCCCTTTAAATGAGGATCTCTTGATAAAATGAAGGAATCAAATTTGATTTATTATGAAAATTTTAAGAAAAAATAATAATTTAGTATAGTACAATGAACATCCACACACTTGCCTACTAACTAGCACCTTCAGTCAATAGCTTTTGTCTTTTTTCATCCATATTCATTTTGATTGAGTCACCTTCAAGTAAATTGCAGATATCTTTATGTCAGATACTATTCCATCTCTATGGAGGGTGGAGTAGTGATCCGAAGAAGGCAGGTCCACACCCTCAGCCCCTGAACCTATGAACAATACCATCTGTCAAAAGATGGAATCTTACCTTATGTAGAGAAATAGTCATTAACTACACAATCACTCAAGTATCCTGATATGCAGAGACCACCATGGATTATCTATGTAGGCCCTACATCCAATGACAAGTGTCCTTACATGAGGAAGGTAGATAAAGGTTCAGCATCCACAGAAGAGGAGAGGACAGTGTGAAGATGAAGGCCATAGGTGAGAGTTATCAGCCACAAGTCAAGGATGGTGTGGAGGTAGCAGAAGCTGGACCAAAAAAGGACATAGTCTCCTTCAGAGGCACGGCAAGGAATGCCAGCCGACACCTTAATAGTGTGTGCTTGTTTCTAGAACTGAGAGAATGAACTCATTAATTTCTGTTTTGTCACAAAGCTTGGAAGAATTCTCTACAGCATCCCTGGGAACTAGCACCACCTGTCATAATTTAGTCTGCATCACAGATAAGAAAAGTCCACACAGAGATAACACCATGATCGCATGGAAGAAAACCGACCCGAATTACCTGATTTTGCTAATACTTCAGTGTATTCAAACTAAATTTTCCTCATTGCTCTCCAGAAGTCTTTTAGAGCTGTTCTTTTAAAAAATAGGGTCCATTAAAGGATAGTATATTGTGTTTGGTTATTATTGCTGTAAGTTTTTTTTCTCTAGAAAAATATCCTCTTCATCCCTCCCACCCTGTTGCCATGGCACTGACTTATTGTTGAACCTGACAAACTACTCACATTATGGAAGTATCCCATGGCTAGAGAGGTTGATGCAAGGTGGTGATTCTGCTGGGAGGTTTCCAAAACCCACTGGGTCCTGTACTACTTCTCACAGCCTCCTGGAGGAAGAGCTAAAGGGAGGCACTGACAAAGGAGAAATATGTCTGTCCACTGGCCGCCATCTTCCTGGGGCTTCCTCTCCCTTCTTACCTAGAAAGACACTAAGATTCAGTGTCTAACAGAGGAGAGGTAGAGCAAACCCCTTCCCCACTGAAATCATGGTTCTACACACACACACACACACACACACACACACACACACACACACACACACACACA
>CABHPR010130737.1:0-10599 GCA_902168415.1 Peromyscus melanophrys
AGGACACCCAAAGCCACATCTCTGCAATTGCAATGAATGAAAAGGAGGGAAACCACCCAGATACTCGGCATTTTAAACATTATACAAACAACCCCATTAGACTCTGTAGCTGGCTACCCCACCCTACGGACACTTTGGTTTGGGAGGAGTGTGGGTGGGTTCGGGGTGAGGAGGGGTGGGAGGGAGGAGCTGAAAGCTGCTGCTGACAAAGAAGAGATTTGCAGGGAGGGGTGGGAGGAGCCCTACTTTCTGTTTTAAATTCTCTTTTTAATATTTTCTTCATTTAGAACAATTTTTAAATTTAAATATATTTTGATCATATTCTTCCCTTCCCCAAGTCCTTCCAAATCCTCTCCCCCTCCCTTCCCACCCAACTTCAAGTTCTTCCTCAAAAAACAAACAAAAATCCAGTACAACAAAACCCCCAAAACCAAAAAATAAAAATAAAACACCAAACTGTAATCAAAAGCACACACACACACACACACACACACACACACACACACACACACACGGGGGGGGGGGGTGGAGAGAGAGAGAGAGAGAATCTATGGAGTCCATTATATGTTGGTCAACTATTCCTGAGCATGAGATCTGCCCTGGAGTGGTTGATACACCCAGTTTCACTCCATTGGAGAAAATGGATTTTCCCTCTCCCAGCAGGTATAAATGACAGTTCAGTTGTTAACCTTTACCCTAGTGACTTGGTTTTCAATCAATCATTCATTCATTCATTTTTTTAAAATATAACAAAATAAAATATAATAAGATGAAACAAAAACTCTCACATCAAAGTTGGACAAGACAGACCAACAGACAGAAAGGTGCCCAAGAAAAGGCACAAGAGTCAGAGACCCACTTATTTGCACACTCAGGAATCCCATAAAAGCACTAAACTGTAAGTCATAATCTATAGGCTGAGGACCTGGTGCAGAGTGTGCAGGCTCTGAGCTTGCTGCTCCTGTCTCTGTGAGTTCATAGGAGCTTTGCTCAGTTGATGTAGCAGGACTTGTTCTACTGGCGTCCTCCAACCCTCTGGCTCTTACACTCTTCCCACCTCCTCTTCTTCAGGGTTCCCTGAGCCCTGAGTGGAGGGATTTGATGGAGACATTCCATTTTGGGCTAAGTGTTCCAAGGTCTCTCACTCTGAGTGATGTCAGGAGATGGGCCATACTTTTGGTGACGTAATCGTCACAGACAAATGTGAATCTTTAGTCCTTTGTGGAGGAGTACCCAGATGACCTTGGGCAAGTCCTTGTACTTTGTGAACTGAACCCCCAATCCCTGCCCCGAAGAAACACTTAACTGTGTTAAAGATTCTTCAATGGCTCTCATCAGAACTTCCATTGTAGAGAATTGAATGTTACAGATAAGCAGCCAACATTATCTTAAGCAGCCAAAATTATCTTAGCCTGTCTTTAGTTTCTTTAATAATCTTTCATTGTTCACCTCTACATATGACCTACAACCATTTTTATCATCAGGTAGGATTTATTTTATTTTTAATCATGCATCTCTGTATGGGGGATATGTGCACATGGGTGCAGGTACCTAGAGAGGCCAGAGGCATTGGATCCCCTGGAATGGTTATGAACCATTGGATGTGGGTGTTAGGAACTTAATTTGGGTCCTCTGTAAGAGCAATACATGCTCTTAACCACTGAGCAATCTCTCCATCCCCTTGATTATCAAGAAAACCTTTTCTATGTATTTTTAGTGGACTACTAGCTTCCACCAACTCAAAAGCTAAGAATGTCATTATATAACATCTAAAACTTATAGGAGAGACTTACCCTTTTCTACAACCCATCTAGGTACCTGTAGTCCCCACCAACGTATTTGGTAAAGGTCTTGATTTATGATTTTTTTTTTTACTCTGCCAATTAAAAGTTCATGTAACTGTTTCTACATTGAAACATGCCATGCAAGACAACAATCTATGTTCTTGGACTATGGTCACTCATATTTGGCTTAAAATAAATTACCTCTTACTCCCTTTGAGGTGAGAGCTTTTCTTTTGCACAGGCATATTGGTGCCCCATGTGGGACCCCAAGGATACTCTACTGTCCCCACCAGAGCCAAGAGGATTGGTGCCAGACTCCAGCACAGCTTTGTGTTTCTCTGTCTCTGTCCCCTCCTTGGATGAATGTTGCTGAGTTCTCTTGGGGCCCAGACTGCCCCTTTGGTTTGGTCCACGCTTTGTTGATTTATTCTGAGGCAGTTGGTGGCTCTCCTCTTCTTTGCTTCAGAGCATGTGTTTGCTAGCATTTGGTCCTTCCCCACTCCATTCCTCTGGTATCTAACTGGATTTTTTTTTCTGTCTTCTCTTTTCTGCTCATTGCAACCTTAGTTTACTTTAGAACTTCTAGGAGCACCTGATGACAAATTGCCGATGATCAGAGGCATTTGTTTCCTGCAACCCAGGAGGGTGGTGGTGTCAGGGGAGACTCTTTAAGATGAGCAGCAGCATTGCTGGGGAGCCCGAGAACACGTAGCCTCTTCCTGGGTGAGAAGGAACCATATGGGCTCAGCTGGGAAGGCACACATGGTACATGAACACCTATGTCATGCACTCTTCACAATCCTCTGAACATGCCTGATTCACCTGATGCACAGCGGGAGGGAGCCACTTGGGGGTGAGATGAAAGAGCTGCTTTTGCAGACAGGACACAAATCTGATCTTAAATCCAGTTCCCTCCAGCCAGCTTAGAGGTTTGCAATTTCCAGTAGAGGAAACACACAACACTGCAGTGAGAAACAAATTCAAGTGAGAAGGAAATGTTTGGAAAAGAAAAAAAAAATGCCATTTGGTACTCCAGCTGGTTCTGTGTTTGATAACTATGGTAACCCAACTTGCAAGCATTTGTAAATATTGAGAACATTTTATATTCATAATCTGGGGGAGGAATGTTAAACTAGAAGTCTTAGGCAACAGAACAAAAGATGATAAATGGGAAGTCTACCTTAATTGGAATTTAAAAGTATCTATGGCCAAACACACCTTTAATCCCAGCATTCAGGAAGCAGAGGCCAGCAGATATCTGTTAGCTTAAGACCAGTGTGATCTATATAGTGAGTTCCAGGTCAGCCAGGGCTACATAATGAGATCCTGCCTTAAAATAATAATAATAATAATAATAATAATAATAATAATAATAATAATAAATTTAAAGCCATATAAGTTAAATCATGAAATCTTTAATGTATAAGAAATTAATAAGAGAGTTTGGAAAATTATATCAATATAAATAGTGAGGTGGTGTAATTGTGTGTTGCAACATGGGCTGTGTGGGTTCACGAGGGTCCGTGGAATGAAGACTCAAAGGCATCTTAAGAATGAATCTAGTCTTTCCTGGCTGCAGGGGGGTCCAGCCTCAAAGGACTGAAGCACTTTCCCTTTGCCCAGGGCATTTTTATTTCTTTCCATTACAGTTTAGCCAATTAATTTCCGTACCTTCAAAGCAACCTACAAGGAGCTCCCAGAGACCAAATGCCAAGTGCAAATTACTTGATTTATCAGGTACCTGTTTTTCTGGGTTTCCTGGACCAAGTTTTGCAAAGTCCTTTGGTCCTTGGAGGACTCTCTGATCCTTGACTCTCAGACAAGATTCACATAGGGCAATAAGAGAAACAAAAGGTAAGAGAAACAAAAGGTGTGGTTAAGCAAAGGAAGGTTTAGGGCTAGGTGCTGCTCTCTGGAACCAGGCCAGGAGCTCAGCAGGAATGACTATGAGGTGGGGGTTGCCAGGCAGCTCAGTTGATAAAGTTCTTGCCACACATCATGAAGACCTGAGTTTGAAACTCTAGGACCCACACGAAAGGCCACGTATGAGTATGTGCTCTTGTAAACTTAATACTGGGGACAGGGAGACAGGAAGATCCCAGAGGCCTGCTTGCCAGCCAGTCTCACTACAGTTGGTGACCCCCAGGCTCAGTGGAGAGCAAGTGAAAAAACAAAACAAAACAAACACCTAGCATTGAACTCTAGCCGCCACACCCACAGCAAGTACATAGACACAGACACACACACACACACACACACACACACACACACACAGAGTGTCAAAGTGATTGAAGTTTTTGTCTTTCTTTGCCAAAGACCTGCCTCTAGACCTCTTCAGCCTCAGGTCTATCCCGATGGAAAACATCAATTATCTCCGTATAAAACAATTACTGGGAATTCTGTTAAAAATGAACAAAGCCTTTACCAACCATCTCCCCAAAAGAAACATTACACACTGCTGCAAGAGAGTTTTAAAAATAGTAGCTAAAATTCAGAACCGGCTACAGAGTCCTTCCAGGGGAGGAAAAACTCTTCCCAGGAGAGGAAAAACTAAATGAAGGCGAGCAAAGCCCAGGTGGTTTTGCTACCTGGAAAAGACACACAATCCAAGACTCACTCAGCCTCAGCAGAAAGGAGGCCATCGGATACTCTAGCTACTCCTTGAGCTGCAAATCTGCAGAAGATGAACTCCCGGGCTCAGTGTTCCTCATCTTGGATGTGTCCTAACACCTCCCGAGAACGCACAGGGGACATCAGAGGATCTGGGTTAATTTTCAGCTACGTCAACAGTTGAGAACAACAGTGACTGAACTCAAACCCCTCTGGCAACAGCCCTACTAGAACATGCTTCCTGAATCCCTTTGAGAATCATTGAGATATTTGCAATTTGCCCTGGTGTGTTTTCCTGGATGTTAGTGTTGTGCCCAATACCACTGACGTTGGCTCTTTTGAAACTTGTGGGCCCAGTGACATATTGATGTTCCCTAGTCCAGGCAGCCTCCAACCACTCCTCTCTCGGAAGGCTTGTCCTTCATTACTGATTCTGTTTATTTACACTCATTCAGTTTATGAAAGTGATTAATTCTTCATTATGGTGATATTTTATTTGTATGTTAATAAATAAAGTTGCCTGGAGATCAGAGGTCAAAGCGAGCCATAAATAGAAGTCAGGTGTTGGTAGCACACACCCTTAATCCCATCCCATGGCAGGCAGAGTCTCTGTGTGGTCAAGGACACAGCTAAGCGTGGTGACATGAAACTTTAATCCTAGTACCAACCATAGAGACCTGGAGGTCTGTATAGACAGGCAGTGACGAGGAAGTCGTGTGGTTGGGTTTAGAGCCAATGAGAAGGCAGAACAGAAAGGCAATAAAAAGACAAGTCAGACAGGAAGAAAGTCTCTCTCAGGGGAAGCTACTTCTGGTGGTAAGCTAAAGTTAGTCATGGTGCTCTGATCTCTTTGGCTATTTTCTCTGTATTTGGCTCTGTGTTTCTTACTTAATAAGACTGTTTAGAATTTCGTCTACACTTCATGCTAGCAACTTTCAAGACAGATGATTTTTTTAATATTGCATTTTATTTCTCTGTGTTCATATCTGAGTGTATGTACTCATGTGTGTGTCACGCCCCTTGGAGCTAAAGTTATGTGTTAGTTATTTTGCAGCGTTCTTACCCTGCAAGGAAATGTCATGAAACACGACAGAATCCACTAATAAGAGTTTTATTAAGATGAAAGAGACAGAGAGTGCCCAGGCCTGTGGGAAACACGTGTGCAGAGAAGAAGAAGGAGGAGCCGGGAATATGGTGCTGGCTTATAAAGGCTGGGCGTGCACAGGTCGACGTAACTACTCCACGCATGTGCGTAGATCACATGGCCACATTGCGCGCTTATGTAACCATGCAAAGTCATGGATCCTGGTCACGCGAGACGCCTTAACCCGGAAATGGCTATCTTGACCTGGAACTGGCTAGGCGGAAGTGTCCAGGTCCACCGGGCATATGCAAACACGCCCAACCGTGGGGGCGTGTTGTGAACACATCATTATGGACACTGGAGAGTCTTATGATAGGAAGTAAACTCCAGTCTTCATGGCCAAGTTCTTAACTTCTGAGCCATCTCTCCAGCCCCAGGAGAAATATTTTACAAATCAGCAAACTGTGTGAGGACCTTCACTTTCTGTAATGAGAAGAAATGAATGTATAATATGTATTTCCCCGAACCACAGCTCAGAGGGAATATGGGATTGTTTATTCTGGACCAAATGTGAGTGACCGTGGCCCAGGAATGTGGATTCAGATCACCCTGAATGACTTGTTGTAACATGAAAACAGTTACTTGAACTTTGTATGTTCACAGAACAAAATGTCTTTAAATCAAGGCATTTATCAAATGCCTTAGTGGGAATCACGGGTGTGGGGGTCCAGGAAAGTGGGGAGATCTCTGCTGTCCATATCAGGTGCTCTCTGGTGACCACCTTAGTGTCTGAGTTAGCAGAAGCTAGTGACTGCTAAGTTAACACACCCTTAAGGTTTCCTGTGACAGAAAGATGTGAGTTAAACATAGCAGTGAGTAATGATGAAGGGCGCTGAAGATGGCTGAAGATCTACAAAATTCAGACTCTCCACAATCACAAAGTTCTACTCAATCAATCATCCTTGTGAAGTCATTAGTAACAGATATGGCTTATTTTTTTCCCCCTGGCATCTTGAATGTAAGTGTTCTAGAGCAGTGGCCCACTCGAATGCATACAGGTGCGTTTCAGTCTGTCCTGCCCACTGCCTGACTCTTCTCTCAGAATTGATTTCCTCCTTAGACAGGGGCTTTGAATTTTGATGACTCTGCCTTCCTTACCTTCAGACATTGAAAGACTAATCTGCATTTTCCCCTCCCAGTGTTCTGTTACTGTCCTAGAACTACATTCCAGACGTTCACACCATGCTGAGTACAGCACGCTGAGGAGTCTCGCCTGTTCTAAGTGCATCTTCTCAGTGACCTGAGGTGACACAGTGTTCATTCACATGTGAGGGAGGGCTTCCGATTACAGACTGCACCCAAGAGAGAGAACTCTAAATTCGTTTCAATGAATGAAAAGAGTTGAGGAAATGAGAAGCTTTTTTTCCTGTAGATTTGATGGTAGCCAGAAAAACCTTTGTTAACCGGGAAGTGTTAAGTGATAACATTTAATTAGCATGGGTTATTAATAGCCCACTGCCTGGATTTACGCAGGCGCGAACTCAAGTTTCTGAGTAACTGCTGCGGGTCCCTTTTGTGACTCTTCCTGAATGGGATAGGGTTTCTGAAATCTTTCAGATATGTTTTGAGAAATGAGAAATGAGTTTCGTTTTGGATCTTGCTGTCTCGGAGAGCTGTTTCTCAGAGAAGTAGACTGAGGGGCCATAGGAAAGGTGCTAAGGAGCCTGGTGGCATCCATTAATATGTCCTGCTGTCTTCCTGTATGTGAAGGCCAATTTGACTATGGCTGGGGTCCCACTTTAAAACTGTGACTGGGCAAACAACGGTGTGCTCACCTCAGACTCTTAGTAGGGATGCAGCAGTAGGTCTGTGTACTTTTATGACAGCTTGACACAAGCTAGGGTCATCTGGGGAGAGCGAACTCAGTCGAGAAAACACCTCCATCAGATTGCCCCGTGGACAAGCCTGTGGTGCATTATTATTATTATTATTATTATTATTATTATTATTATTATTATTACGCTTGTGCACTAACTCTTAAAATTTAATTTAACCTGTTTCTCTTCATCTATGTTTTGCCTTGGGGCTTTTTACCTTTCTTTCATTCTGTATGTCCTACTTTCCTGCTTTTGTGCTGGCTGGCTGACTGGCTGGTACGGCCCCTGGTGTCTCCCTGGAGTCTCTTTTCCTTTCTCTCTGTCCCTCTCGAGCCTAGATTCCTCCTCCTACTTATTCTCTCTGCCTGGAAGTCCCGCCTGTACCTCCTACCTAGCTATTGTCTGTTTAACTTTTTATTAGGCCAATCAGGTGCCTTAGGCAGTCAAGGTAAACAAATGCAACACACCTTTCCATAGTTAAACAAATGCAACACATCTTTACATATTTAAAAATATTCTGCAACATAAACAAAAGCAATACATCTTTACATAGTTAAACTAATATTCCACAACACAAACCCTTTCCTCCCCGAGCTGTTTTTGGTCAGAGTGTCTTATCCTAGCAACAGAAACCAGACTGGAACCCTCTGGTTCCTACACACTATGGCTGGGGACAGGGAGGAGTACAACACTCTATAGTCCTCATGCAGCTAGCCAGGGCTCTCCAAGAAGCAGAGCACAGGGTGGTCTATCCTCCTCAGGATGCTGTGCAGTCTTCAGCAAGATAAACAAGGCCCACCCGCACCATGGTGCAGAATCTACTCCGCTGGGAGTCTGTTGACATACGTATTTTAAACTAGTCCATTCATTGCAAAGTCTCAACCAGTATTTAACCAAAAGTCTGAGTGCTGTGACCTCAGCCAGTGGAGACCTAAAATGTGATGGTGCATTTGACCCTTCTGGGAGGTGAGACTGGGGTTCATTTGTTGTGCTATCTCCAGACACATGTTGTACAGTCACTCTCGCTTTCACCAAGGCCAAGGACTAATGCTGTCCCTGTCACTTCCCTGATGGTGCAGACCAGCCAAGGCAGCATGTCTCTGCCTTGTTCTGGTGACTCACTACGGCAGGGCCGTGCAGCAATGGGACTGCACGTGATGTATTTCCCTGAGCCTCCATTTTCCCGTTTGTGTGGTATGCACAGGCATAAAGGTTTCATGGGAAGTTCTGGAAGCAGGGTAAGGCACATCCAAAGTAAGCGTTGTTACACGGGGCGGAACCCTGAGGGTATCCCGACACTGCATCCACGTGGAGAATTTATTATGAGGAGAAAGATAGGAAAGGAAAAGAGAGAGAGAAAGAGAGAGAGGTCGAGGGTGTACACCTCGTGGGAGGAAAATCAGGAGGGGGGGGAGGTAGAGAGAGAGAGGGGAAGGGGAGGAGTTTTTCCTTAGAATGAGGTTTTTGTGTCAGGACACAGGGCGGTGCCAACGGGTGGGATTTCAAGGGGCAGATCAGAATATTAACAAGCATTAGCTCTTGTCATTTGAAAGCACAATGCCACAGGTTTTCTGTTTATCCATCTTGCTCAAGGCTTTTTGCTTTTTAAATCTGCAGACTTACAAAGAGTTACAGCAGCCCCTCTTCTCCCTGCCTTCTCCCTGGGGGCAGTAATCCCAGGTCCCCCGATGGCTCTCAGTGTCACAGGTTGTTTATCATAGCAAAGACCAGGAGAGGGAAGTGTTGGCAAGGCCTCTTGCACCAGCCTGTGTGCTGATGAAAGGGGCTGGTTTTCTGTTAGCAGAGGGTGAGGTAAAGCTACCAACCTTGTAAGCGGAACCCCCTATTTTAATGAACTGTCAATCATTTCTTCTGTGGGAAGGACGTGGTAAAGGTATTTCAAGAAAAGGTTTCCACACAGGAGAGCAGGCTCTGCACCCTGTCTGGGCACAGCCACCACCACCCCACCCCATCTGCCATGTGGCCACATGAACCAGGGAAAGATGCCTCCTTCCCCTTGCGACCAGTGGCAGGCAAGAGAGCTGGCTTTGGAATCATGAGGATGAGAGGGTTAGCCCTGCCCCTCACCAGCTGCAGCACACAGGAGAGAGAACTCGCCCCAGCGGTGACTATGGGGGAAAGCTGGCGGGCTGACCAACCCAGCTACCACCCAGGCCCAGACCCAGGGCTATGAGTTGGCCCACCCCAACATCCACCAAATCTATGAACTGTTGGAGCATGTGAAGGGGGTGAACCTACAGATCCAAAACAGCAGGATCGCCATGACACAGGACAACAGGTTATCCAAGAGGAGCCCCAGTGAGAGCCCATTGTCCCTGGTGTAGCAGAAGCCAGAGGCCTCGAGCCAGACCAATGACTCATAGCAATGAACACTTACAAGTAAAGATGTATGGACTAGAGGGCAAACTGTGTGACTCAGTGGGCCACACTACAGCTTCCAGGATGAGATTCTTCTCCTCTTTTTTTTCAGTCTGGTTTTTGGTTTTTCTTTTAAATTTTATTTTGTTTTGTGGGGGAGGTTGCCTGGGCAGAGGGCGGAAGCAAGGGTACCGAGATAAGTGGTCTCTGGATACATGATGTGAAATCCACAGGCAATCAATACAAGTTGAGGAGGGGGAAAAAAAGGACTATTTTGCCATGTACTATCATAAAGGCAAAAAGGTGTTTTCGTTTTCTCTTTGCAAAACAACTTCGATTAAAGGAGTATCTCGATTTCCCTTCAAATACAAACCTGTCTGTAACCTCTGGGATGAAATAGCATTACCAAAGACCCAGCTGATGGCTTCTCCAAGAAAGGGACACTTACAGGGACAGCCTCTGGTGTGTGTCAAGATGCATGCTTGGCAGTTTTTGTAAGCTATGGGGACAGTGAGTGTGCCGGTCCCACTTTCCCTGTGAAGATGTGAGTGCTGCTAGGGGTGCAGTGACTCTGCCAAGGACATAGGGACAAGGGTGAAATCAGGGCTCAATCCTGCGTCTGCTTCCCCAGCCTGGGCTCCTCCCCATCCACTGTAAGGCCTCTTCTCAAAGGGTAGGAGTCAGTCTGTGTTGGTTTTAATAAGCGGCGCTGTTTCCATGCGAGAAAGGTCAGGAGGCACGGCAAAACCCATTATCAGAGCAGAGCTTTACTAGAAGGGAGAGACAGGCCTGTGGAAGACACGTGGAGAGGGAGAGAGAGAGAGAGAGAGAGAGAGAGAGAGAGAGAGAGAGATAGAGAGAGTGT
>CABHPR010130737.1:10699-27107 GCA_902168415.1 Peromyscus melanophrys
AGAGGAGGAGGAGGAGGAGGAGGAGGAGGAGGAGGAGGAGGAGGAAGAAGAAGGGGAGGAGTCTGTGTCCTGCTTCTTATGGATTCCCCTGCACATGCGCATATGGGCTTACAGAGCTACGCCAGGCATGCGCAGATTGTGTAATCATGCTGCGCACAAATTACATGATCATACAGTGCACGGGTTACATAGGACGTAAGGCCCCTTGCTTAACTCCTGAGCTGCGCATGTGCGGTCGCAAAGCTGGAGGAGAGGCCGGAATTCCAAGTCTGTCCATTCTGTGCTTCCATCTATTCCGCAAAGGCAGACTGAGGTCTGAGCTAGTCCTGGACGGAATGAAGTAAGTATACAACGCAATGTTTATCTTTTTATTTATTTATTTTTTTTACAGGAGGGTGATGAAGGGCTCTGGGATCTAGGCAAGTAGCCTCTAACTAAGGCACATCCCCAGACCCCAAAGTTGCCTTAGACACTCCTCCATCTCACACTTCCTTATTGCACGCTTGTGTGAACTCTCAGCCAGTCAATGGCTTCATCGACAGCTTGCTGCCTGTCCAGGGGGGTTTTAACGGAGTGTTTACCTGGGTCATATTCCTTTTGAGAGCCTTATATTCCTTCTTATTCTTTGAGAATTTCATGCGTATATAACAATGAATTTTGATCGTATTTAGCCTCTGTTTCCCCTGCAACTCTATCTTGACCCCCAACACATTACTCTTCCAACTCCATGTCGTGTTTTATATATAACACACACATGTGCACACATCCTACTGAGTCCTATTAGAAACACATTCATATTTTTACTATCACTCCCTCTCATTTAATCAAGACTGATCTGTCGTTTTTACATCATGTCATAACCACGGTCAGGACTTCATATGACCAAGTTGACTATTGCGATATGAGTTAGCTCATTAACAAGTTGATTCTGTGTGCTAGACCTTTAAAAAAATCAGGTGACTGTTAGGGTTTGAATATGAAATGTCCCCCAGAAGCTCACAGGTAGAATGTTTGGCCCCTGGCTGCTGTTGCTACCTTGGGAGGTGTGGGAACTTTCAGAGGCATGGCCTCTCTGGGGGAAGTGGGTCACTGGGGACATGCCTTTGAAGGGCACACTTGGTCCCTGGTTGTTTCTTCTTTCTCTCCTTGCTTCCTGCCTACGGTGCAGTGAACAGTATCTGACTCCACATGACATCCTCACCATGATGGTCGGCACCAGCACGCAACAGAGCCCAGAATTCAGAACAGAAACTGTGGAGCTGTGAGTCAGAATCAACTCTCTCTCCCTCTATTGTTCCAGTCAGCATTTAGTGGGTTACTTACTTCCTTCAGTACCTTTTTTAAAAGGACAGGAAGACGGTAACTGTGGCAGCTTCAGAGCAGGGCAACATTTCAGTCAAGAGGGCCTTTGCTGTCCTTCGAATCCCACATAGGGAGCCACCCACTTTCCCTGGGCACTGGTGAACTTGATGGTATCTGAATCATTCATGCAGGCTCCATTCTGAAATACTCCGAAACCTGTGAGGGAAGAGAGGAGTCAGTGGGGAGCACCCATCTTTTTACTGGGAGAAAGATGCTATCTGTCCACCCTTCTAAGGATGAGGGCCATGGCTCCGTCCTGCTCATCCAACCTTCCATCTTAGTGTTGACACTGAGTCTTTGCCCTAAGTAAAGCACAGGCCACTTCATTCATCCCTCCTTAGTTTGCAGAGGGGCTGAGCGCACACTCAGGAGCAAAGCCCAGAGTCCAGATCAGAGACTTTGATTTCTATTACGTACTCCAGCCCTCTAATCAACCCCCCTTTCTCCCCCTCTCTCACTCAGATTCCCTCTCTCCTGCCTCTGATTCTTTACTCTGTCCCATTTGTCTTCACACACAAAGAAAAGCATTTCAGATGTGAAGAGGAAAATGGACGGTAATCATTACAGATGACCCATTAGAAAATAAGCCGACCGCTTGTTTATTTGCTCATACAAAGGCATCCCTTCTGGCATGCTCTGAGGCAGAGAGACGTGCATTCAGACATAATTCCCCATGATTACCCTTTGATTGGAGATTCTTTCCCCAGCTCCCCTTGGGTACTTGAGCATATAAACAAACTGCCTACAAGTAAATCCCATTCCTCAAACCCTCCTTCCTCGTTCAGGAAGATTCTACTTTGCAGGCAAACATTCTCTCCCCAGTTAAAATGGCAAGAAAAGAAACTTCACAGCTGAGACAAATCTGGTGAAAAAAAAATATTTGTCCATGAAATTTGTTCTGAGCCAAATCTATTTCCTTCCCCAGGAAGAACTAGATAATCGATGAAGCAAAATTCATCTAATGCCAGTAAAATTAAATGGTTTAATAGGGAGCAGAGGCATTGGGCTACTACCAGCCCCATTCCAAGTCAGCTTAACGAATGCTTTGAGTAATACTAAAGAGTCAGCGAGCCAGGCCAAATGGACTGCCATGGAGCTGACGTTTATCATGATTTAAAGGTCCTTACTTTGAAGCCCTGAATGGCGTGCAGGGGTCTGTGAACTCGTGGCCAAATGTGGAGGTGTTTTGTAACTATATGGGATTTCTTTCCTGACCCATGATCCACAGGTTGGAAAGGATCTAGGAATTACATCCCAAGAAGATCCTCTCGGGGAAATGGACAAGTTGGATAGAACTCTAGCAGTGGGATCCTTGTGTTTATGTGGTCAGAGATGTGCATTTGGGGTATTTTTCTTTGAAAGAGAGTCAAGGCTGGCCTGTATGGGTAGTTAACAGCCAGATTAGAGAGGAAAATTGAAGAATAGCTGAGAATTGCATTTAGACAATTCCCCAGTACAAAGAATGAAGCATCTCAGCAACTCAATAAAACAAAAAATACCTCACACAAAAACACTCCCAGTCTCTGAAGCCATGCAGAGACTCCGGCTCCTTGCATCCCGTGGCTCTGACTTCCAATGACCTTGCAGTCCTCTGTTAGGATTCCTGTATTTAAACAGTTGATAGAGGAGCATACAAGAGAAAATGGCACTTCTCTTCATCTTCCTTCAGTCTGAATTCAGCCAGATGACCACTGCTCTGTCTAGTAAGGAAGACTGGGAAATGTAGTCTTTATACTCAGGAGGGTGAAGAGCGTGTAATACTTCTACCCCACCTGCTTAAACGAAGCAACAATACTATAGTGTGTAGGGCTGTAGAAAACAAACTGGTCTAGAAACTGGGAGAAAACCCAATGTCATGGGCAAAGTTGTCCTCAGATGACATGCAGGAGAGGCAGGCTTATAAGAAATAGGAAGGTGGCCATGTATGGTGGCATATGCCTTCAATCTCAGCCCTTGGTAGGCAGAGAGTGGTAAATCTCTGAGTTCTGGGCCAGCCTGGTTTACATTCCAGGCTGAGGCTATAAAGTGAGACTCTGTCTCAAAAACAAAAACAAGAAAGAACTGGAAAGGCATTCAGACAGTGAGGCCAGTCACAGTCGAATACAACCTATGAGTAAGGCATAATGGCGGAGAGATTTTAGAATTAATTGTAAGTACTGGAGCCTTGACCACTGAACTAGCATTCACAAAAGCTAAGGTTAAGCCTGGGCAAGGTGGGGGTGGGTGGGGGAGCAAGACTTGGGAAGATTAAGGAGATGGAAATGGGGTGACAGGGAGGCAGTCAAGATAAACGGTGAGATGTGTTGTTCAAGTTCTTGTGGAAGGTCAGGATTGGGTCTAGGAAAAGACAGAGCCTACCAACGGGTCAGATGTGAGGAGAGACACGTGGGAACCAGGAGAGGCCTGGCATGGCTTGTCCTTTATGTTGTCAATATGCCAGGGTGTGGTGGCACACACTTTTAAACCCAGTACTCAGGAGGCAAAGGAAAATAGATCTCTTGAGTTCCAGGCCAGCCTGTTCTATACAGTGAGCTGCAGGCCAGCCAGGGCTACAGAGTGAGACCCTGTCTCAAATAAAAATAACAATAAAGATGTTACCAATAACCTCTCTCAGTTTCTTTCCCAAAAGTTTAAAATATATATTTACTTATTTATTCTCTCTCTGTCTCTCTGTCTCTGTCTGTCTCTGTCTGTCTGTCTGTCTGTCTCTCTCTCTCTCTCTCTCTCTCTCTGTGTGTGTGTGTATCTGTATGTAGATTAGAGTGCAACTTTTGGGAGCTGGTTCCACCCTGTGGGTCCCAGGGATCAAACTCATCGATCAGACTTGGTGGCAAATAAATTACTTTGCCCACAGAGCGATCTCACCAGCTCCTTTCTCAAACGTAGACAGGCTCTAAAGCAAAGGACTCAGGTTTCTACAAATTGTGTCTGGAAGAGGAGTGTAAGGTCCTTACCATCCCTCTGGAAATGTCCTCTGTATCCACGAAAACATGTACTCTGAGTTGCCTCAGTGGCTTGTGGAAAGCACATGTCCACTCCCTGCTTCCTGGCCAGTGCCTACTGCAATTCTTCCTCTGCTCTGCATAACCCATGTCACCACTCCAGAGTTCTGTCAGCTCCGAGGAATCCAAACCAGTTTAGTTCATGGCTTGGATCTGCACCACATGGGAACATTATTTTCTTTGAGTAATGTAAGGCAGGGACCACCCAGGGAACCCAATACATCAGACCGTCAAGATGCCAACATTCTGCGTATATTTTATTCACATTTGGATTTGTGAACAGAAAGGTTTTTTTTGTTTTTTTGGTTTTTTTGTTCCCATGCTACAAAGTGTTGGTTAAAAAAAAAACAGGTATGACCAGTTAATAACTAATAGCTACAATTTGTAAACAGAAGTATGAAGTAAAAATAACAGATACAATTCCTTTGGTATACCCCAGACATGGTTTTATTCGGTCATGAAACTGTGAGTGCCGCCATTCTCCTCTCTTGGTGGCATCTGTCCTTGCCACACAACTGTTTCCCTCCCTGGCTTAGCCTTGCTTCGCCAGTTCACGTATGCAGCCCACCCAAACCGCCAAGCTGGTGTCTGTCTTCTGTCCTTTGATACAACAAAAGAAAGCAAAACTGAAACTCGTGTGTGCGCGTGTTCGAGGCCTGGAATACTGACCGCCGTGGAAAGCTTTTCACTCGCTGCCCGTCAAGATCAGCTACAATAACTGTCACTCAACTGGCAGCGTGTCAATCACTGAGCCGGTTATTCAAAGACGAGACAAACAGAATTCCGGGATGCTATTTCCGTTCGGGGTTTCAAGCTCGGACGGTTCCAGCTGACGGTACTCAAATGTCACGCGGTTGATCTGTTTTCCGCTGGAGACCATGCGCACCACGGTGTTGTCACAGCTGATTTTCATCTGGACTGTAATTGATGGGGGGGGATTAATAAATGTTTTCCAACAGGTCATAGAACACAGAGTAAAACCAGTGCTCTCCGCGCCATAAGTTAAGCAGTGAAGGTGGGACAGGGCCATGAGTGGCACCTTGCTCTCACATAGTCAAGTCATTTTCAGTCAAAACATTGTTTTTTTTGTTTTGTTTTGTTTTGTTTTCCGAGACAGGGTCTCTCTGTGTACCTTTGCGTCTTTCCTGGAACTCGCTTTGTAGACCAGGATGGCCTCGAACTCACAGAGATCCGCCTACCTCTGCCTCCCGAGTGCAAAACATCTTTTTAAAAATATATAATTGGGAGCTGGAGAGATGGCTCAGCGGTTAAGAGCACTGGCTGCCCTTCCAGAGGTCCTGAGTACAGTTCTCAGCAACTCCTTTGCACAGAGTGTGTACACACTGAGCAGACAAGTTTTTGTTCTATTGCGGTGGTTCGCCACGACCCTTTAATACAGTTCTTCATGTTGTGGTGACCCCAACCATACAATTATGTCATTGATACGTCATAACTGTAATTTTGCTACTGTTATGAATCGTAACGTAAATATCTAATATGCAGGATATCTAATATGTATTTGACCACCAAAGGGGTTGAGACCCTCAGGTTGAGAACCAATTTTCTGTTGTTTACCAACACCTTTCAAACTGTCCTGGTATGGAATAGCTTTGAACATTCTCACTTGGCTTACATCCAGTATTTTCACTGAACGGGCGCGTGACACCTGACTGTCATTTCTCCTGGCTGGTGTGCCCAAGCAGCTCACAATGAGAGTCACATTATTTTCATGAAAAAAGACTTTCCATTCATTTCTACAGCCACAGTTTGATTCCTGACACATGTGTTATCTGCCCTATAATAATTCTTTCTGCAATTTTAATTTTCTTAGTCTCTCCCCTCATGCTTGGTATCTACAGGTTATTTCTCAAGTCTGAGGCATGCCACCACAGACACATCCCTGGGTACCAATGAAGCAAAGCAGCATGATAATGTCAGTAAGGTGAAAGTCTGTTGAAAGCAAGATAAGTTTCAACCCTGACTTCTTTAAAATACAGATATGAAGAACCCAGACTAACTGCTGCCTGGAGGCCATGTTTATCTTCCTGTAGATAATTTGGAAGGTGGTTTTTCTTTCTGTTGTCACTCTGAACTTTAATCTACATAATACACCCCGGTTCCTTTAGTTAATGCGCATAATTTCTAACAAAATTCAGTTTCAGGGACAGGGTCTCTAATGGTTCTATGGTTTTGGACTAAACTTAGAGTACATGGAAACAGAGAGGGTAGGAGGAGAAGAAGGAGGAGGAGGAGGAGGAGGAGGAGGAGGAGGAGGAGGAGGAGGAGAAAGCTACATGTGCCAGATACGTAGCTCAGTGGTAAAGCATCTGGCATATGTGTGAGGCCTGGATATGGTCCCTAGCACCACACAAATAAATGAATAAGAAAAAAAAAATTTTTTTTTTTTTGGTTTTTTGAGACAGTTTCTCTGTGTAGTTTTAGAGCCTCTCCTGGATTTCGCTCTGTAGACCAGGCTGGCCTCGAACTCACAGAGATCTGCCTGCCTCTGCCTCCTGAGTGCTGGGATTAAACTATCTAAAATAAACCAGAGGATGATACAATTCAAGCTTTAAATCACTTCACATTGGTTTAACTATGCCCATAATTTAGACAAAGCAGGTTTGGGGTTTTGTTGGGGTTTTGTTTGGGTTTTGGTTTTTTTTTTGTTTGTTTGTTTGTTTTTTGCCTTCCTCGCACCCTTTCACAAAACTAAGCTAAGTCCTATAATTCAAGCAGAAATAAGATGGCTTCAGTTATCTGATTTTAAGTCACAAGCATTCTTCAATCCAATCCCATCTTTTTACTCCACTCAAATTCATGTCCCTAAAGGCCATTTCTCACACCAGCCCTGGAACCACGCAGAGCCTCAGAAGGTGACTACAGAAGGCCGTCAGCATGGCCACAATCAATGACAGCTTACGTAAGAGTAAAGGCCAGTCGGTACAAAAGATTCCTCTGGGTATGGTCATGTGCACCCGTGATCCTAGCCCTCCGGAGGTTGAGAGTTCAAGGCCAGCCTGAGCTACTTACTGAGAACCTACTTTAAAAAAAAAAAATCTTCTCAGCTTCAGCAAAGTAAGTTTAGACATGTTTAGGAAGCAATCTCTGCCTCAGTGAGATAACTTGCCTTAGTCCAGTCCTACCTGTCTCACGGAGCCATTTCCATGTCTGTTAATCTGAGTAGGGGGCAGGACATATCAGGTAAGGCCTTCCTGCCTACCTATGTGCGTGACTTCTCTTTCAGAGCTATTTTGTTTACCGAGGGCTCAGAGAGAGAAAATACTGGTGACGTGACCTTATTTTAACATCAGGATACAGATGATACAGATGATCAGAACAGCGGTCTGCTTTGCGACCTCATTTCCTAGTTGGAGGAAGGTCTGTGGGGGTGCAGGAGAAGGGAGCCTGAAGGGAATGGTCTGTGCCATTTGGCACTGGAGTGCCCTCGGTTTTAATTTGTCTCTTTCCAGACTACCGACAATTCCTGTAACCTAAAGTACAGGTGTGAGGGCGACCTTTACAGAATTGCACTGTGGGAACTTCCCCCACCACATACAGTTTATTAGTTTGGTCATGCGGTCAGTAGTTCATACCCCATCCTCACACACCTCAGCTTGAGCATCCTCATTGGTGCCAGGCAAGGCAGGGCTGGCCCCATTTGGCAGCCTCATCCTGAAGTCGCTTTGTATTAATGATGGGCACTTTGAGGTTTCGGAACTTGCCTCTGGGTAGTGATGGCCTTTGAGAGGCGAGTGTAGCTGCGGAAGTTGGGGAAACTCAGGGGCTTGGAGGGGCTCTAGAAATCTTGCTGCTTTGCTATAAATAATCCGGCAATTATAAATATAAATTATAAATAACTTGCTGTAAATAATCCAGCCCCATACATATGTGTATACATATCCTATATACACATCGATATATGTATATATACCTACACATGTACGCATACATGAGAATGTATCATATACAGGTGGCAAAGTTATTTGTTATTATTTCATTATTATACTGTTACCATTCACAGATACTTTTTTCCATTTGAATTGTTAATCTCCAAAGAATAAAAGCAGAGATCTTCCCTAAAGTGGAGGAACTTTGTCTTTTTCACAGTTTTCCTTAAATACACATCCTAGCTGCTCAATAGGATTCTCTTTTGGTGCTGAACTGAAGTGATAAGTACTATACGTATCACTTATTCTATACTATACTTATACTATACATAGACTCAAGTAAAATTCTCACATTGGCTTCACCTATAAAACAATTTTTTAATAGAATGTGTCTTCCTGTATATTAAAAGTTTGAGGCATTTTATTTAAGGAAATCACCCTGATGGCTACGTGAATACAACAGAAGAACTGTCTCACCAGGGCGGCGGAAGGGGAAGCACAGGTCTGCTAAAGGCATCATCTTGGAGGGGTCCAATCCATTTCCTGCCAACAGCTCCACGAAGTCACCGGTCCCACTACAGTCATCCGAGGGTTTCTAAGAGGATATAGCAGTGGACAGAGCAAGATGCTTGTAAACCTATCACAGAGGCCAAACTGAGCCAATACACTCTGTCAGCCTTCAGCCTCTGTGCTTCTGACTCAAACATCGGACTCCAGAAATCATTGAAGGTGAAAAACAGAAACAAACTCCCAAGAATCAGTTTTCTAAATCAGTTGATTAGTCATTTTTGAATGTATGGGTGCTTTTTAAGGGCTAAATTCAATGACTGGAAAAATGAAACTGGAATTCTCATGCTCAGAATAAGATGTATGAACACAACCTGGGCGTACTTGGACACAAGCCAAGTCATTTGGACATCTTAACGCACGCAGTCAGATTAAAGGAAATCCAGTCACCTGCAGTTTATAATTATATTATAATTTGTATATTTAAACTCTATGTTCTCCCTCAGCTTGCTTCCTTGCCTCTTGTTAATAAAGGAATATTTCTGTTCTTGGAACACGTCTCTTCTGCAAGTAAGGATGTAGATTACTCATGGGTATATTTATAAACGAATAGAACTGTGATTTGGGGCTCAAGTTAGTCAAACACACCTCTTGCTCTTTCCTTTCAATGAAAACAAATCCCTTTCCTGGTACTCAGAAGGAGAATTCATCCTAAGCCTATGAAACCATCATTTCCTACTTCCCCGAATCCTCCCACTGTTCTCAGCCAAGTGATTTCTGTGCCTCACTCAACACACAAAAAGTATGCATTCTCAGTCCTAAATGTTGTACTTGGCCCCTGCTTCACATGCCCAGGCTAGCCTTGAGTTAATTCAATCCTCCTGAATGCTGGGATTATAGGAGTGAGCTACCACACTTGCAAATGTGTCTGAAATTCTTAATGAAGTTTTAATCACAACTCCACGTTTTTATTCTGGACTGTCTCCCACCATCCCTGTTGCCTGAGACCCTGTTATTCATTGATATGTACTTATTAAGAAACCTAGTGGTATGTGGCCAGTGGCCATAAGTTAACCAGATAAGCCCTGACACATGGGAGCCAAAATCTAAAACTCAGAACTTTAAACACCCATCCATGCAGGTACACACATATCAGACATTTAGAAGGACATCGAAAAGTGATAGGAACTAAAATTAAAACATTATATAGTGGCAAGTATTTGACTAAGGAAGGGAGACAACAGAAGCTGCCTATGTTTAAAGGACCTACTATGTGCATGGCTGTATGCTTAGTTACTTCAAACATAATTTCATTGCATGATGAAATAAAGATTTAATTAGGCCCACTGTGCACTAGTTTGTGAACTGAGAGTCAAATAAGCTATTTAGGAAGGAAAGAACATAATGGCCTTTCCCATGAGTAGACAGGCGGAAGTTTCCATGGGCGGTGAGCGATGACATCTCTCCTCTCAGTAATCCTCTTAGGTTTTCTCATAGGCAGAAAGTGAGCTGCCTAGGTACCTGTCTGGGCTTCTGGGCCCCTTGGTAGCTCCTGCATGTCTTTGCTGAAATGGTAAGCTCCTACCATCTCTTGCTAGACCAAGACCTTGTGCCAAAGGCACACACCCAACACTTGTTGAACTGGAGGTAGAGTCCCCACTGCTCATTATGAACGCCTGAAGCCTCTCCTCCCAGCACACAGGAAAGCTGAAGTGCTTATGGAATGATCTTGAGTGGTTCCCTAACAACAAAGAGTCTTCTCACAGGGGCCATGAAAAAGGCAGACTATCCCCAGCCCATTCACCAGGTGGGAGCCAGAGTGACCTTCAGATAGCGCACGTCAGGTCATTCCTGCCAGAACCCATAGCTTTCTACTGCATCTGCTGCACACACCTTCTTCAGACGGACAGCACCTTCTGCACTACACATCCCCCTCTCTACTTGTTCTTTCCTGTTCCTAGGATCCACTAAGCCTGTTTCTGCCTGGGAGCACTCTTCCCTCTGCTCCTTCTTCTTCCTGCTGCTCCTTCTGGTCTACTGCTCTGGTCAAAGCATCTTCTTCTCCGAAGTTTCCTTTCCTGACCACGTTGTCTCAGGCAGCTCTGAGTCTCTCTGTCTACGCACTTTCCTGCTCCTGTCTATCAAACCACTGTGCTGCATTTTCTGTACAGACTTGCTGTGATTTGAAATCTGTGATATTTTTACCTGTCATCCCACTAAAAAATAGGATCCCTATGAGCAGGACCTGTTCATTGCTCATTGCTTATTTTTAGAATCTAGAATAGTCCCTTGTACAGAGGAATTTATTATTATTATTATTATTATTATTATTATTACTATTATCATCATCATCATCATCATCATCATCATTATTGTGATAGTAATAAAGGGAAGATCATGCTGTGTAGTCCAGGCTAGCCTGGTACAAGAGGTTCTCCTATCTCAGTCTCCCAGTGCTGGGATTGCAAGTGTAAGCGACCATATCTAGCTTTCAATACCCAGGCCACAAAAAGTAGATTTTAAAGGAACTGATGCCTAGAACACAGTAGGCTCTAAAATGTTAAGGGGAATACCAAAATTATTCTTAGAGCTTCAATACCTAAAGCCCACACCTCCCAATCTGTTACCACACCTTCTGCCTTCTAGGCTGCACACGAAGAATGGCATGGCATACAAAGGCTATCGGGTTGGACCCAAAGCACTCAGACATCCTTAGGAAAGGACCACTCCTCCATCAACGTCCAAAACAACAACAAAGAAGGGGCGAAGGCACAGGAATCTGGGGGCTGGAGAAAGCTGGGTAGAAATGACTTTTCTCAGCCATCTTCCTTATTTAGTTTCCACAAAGATCTGTATGTTTGAGAATGCTGGCTGCCTCCGCTATCACCAAATGCATGTGTTATTTTAACTTAGGCCTCTAAACAAGGAAGAGGAAATGAGTGTGAGTCACAGAGAAGTCACTATCTGTGCAAATAGATACAGTCAAGCCAGCATTCATTTTAAGGCACATACAGAAACTGATATGAAAGCAAGTTGGTAGGAATTTCACAGCTAATTTTTTCCCCTTAGGCAAAATGTCATATAACATGCTCTTCAAGACTTTACTGCTTTTTTTTTCAATATCAAAATCCAATTTCATATTTTATGCCACCGTTAGCATTTTTTCCTAGCGCGGTGCTCTGTCAATGAGAGAGACTTCCTTCATGTCAAAAGAAAATTCCAATAATCAGGAAAGCAGCTGTGTCGATGACTCACCAGAGGCTCGGCTAGGAGAAGATTTTTTGCAAAAGAGGAAAGTACAAGAGCGTTCAATTGTAATTACATAGTGCAGCTTTACCAAATGAAAGCACTTCCTATGTCACAAGAGAAGCACCGGAGGAGTCAGAAGGGGCACCTGAGTGTTTGCCTCCAGCGTGACTGAAATAGACTTGGATAAAGCCAGTGCAGCACACGGGAGACTTAGAGCCTGGAGCCACACAGTCCTGACTTCCTGACACAAGGCGTGTTTGGGCTCTGATAAAAAAAAAAAAAAAAAAAAAAAAAACAGTGGCCTTCCCGAATGGCCAAGGAGCAAGCAAGCTTTACCTGAAGGCCATGCCCATGTCCCATGGTGAGATCAGAGATTCTGATGGCCACAGGGTAGATGATGGAGAAGCTGCAGTTTTGGTGCTGGTGTGGGACCACCAGAGTAAACCTTCCACTCGAAGTCTGGGAGATGACATTGCAAGCTTTGGGAGGGAAAAAGTTACAGTTACATTATTTGGAGTGCTGTTTTTTTTTTAAAATAGAAATTCACGATATCTTTATTCTAGATTTCAGTTCATGGTCTAGTAGATATGTCCAACCTGGGGCCCACTGACCACATGTGCCCAGGATAGTTATGAATGGGGCCCGACCATATTTATAGACTACACTCTTCTATCCCAACATCCTAAGGATGGGCCTCTCTGGTTAGGTTTTGTGCCCAGGAGAGGGTGTGTAGCACAATGACAATATATCACAATGACAATCCGGGAGAAGGCAGGGGCTGGGGAATAGAACTCATCAGTGACATGTGGATGTGTCAGGCAGTGCTAGATACAAGGGGGGCTGCTCAGCTTTGTCTCTGGTTTACGACAATCCTAAGGTAGGAACTCCTATCTACCATGCCTGAGAGGGGTCCTAGGGGCACTTCTATTAAGTTGGGTCTAGGTCCAGGCTGGCAGAACAAGGCTCAAAGGTGAAGCCGGGGAGCTAGGGGCATGGTCAAGCTAATGCTGTGAGAAATCCTCACCCCTAGAATTTGGAGCCATGGTGTTGTTGTTTTTTGGGTTTTTTTAATAAACAATAAAGCCGTAAGTAATTTTATTTTAAAGATTTCATAATAGTGACAAAAGCTGGTGAGACTAAAATGGACAACAGTTTCATACCTAACACTTATTTGCTAGGCATTCAGTATATTTACTGTTGACTAGATGGCCAATTTTTAAATCTTGGTAGTCTTAAGGTTTTCTGGAGTTTTTCTTTTTCTTTTTTATTTCAAGTCTGAACTTACAACCAAGTTATTCTTCTATCTATGAAACAGAGGCATGGGATTGCCTTTGGACTAACTTACCCCCTTATATTTTTTTTATTACACTTAATTTCAGAAAGAAGTGAAATTCCTTGACATTTCTGAAAGACGTCTTCCGATTTTTCACCAAGCAGATTCCAGGAGAAATGTGTCTTCTCCAATCATTCTACTTCCCTGATAGCCTCAGATTTTCAGCTCTCGCTCTCTCTCTCTCTCTCTCTCTCTCTCTCTCTCTCTCTCTCTCTCTCCCTCCCTCCCTCCCTCCCTCCCTCCCTTCCTCCCTCCCTTCTCTCTCCCTGATGCTGGAGTTTAAATGCAAGTTCTATGCACCCTCAAACAAGTGGTATACTACTTAACTATGTCCCTAGCTCCCAGGATTTTCTCCTGAGGAGAAAATAAGCTGATGTGTGAACTCATTTTGCTCAAAATTACACTCTTTCAGTTCGGTGCTATAGTTTAACAGCATAATCTGCATGTTTCTCCATCAGAAATGAGCTGAGTTAGGGTGGCGGCTTTGTGGTAGAAGATAACATAGAGGACAGAGACACAGAGGCACTCTGGTCCATTCCTCTCTTTAGGATATGACATCTGCCCGCCTCATCTCAGATGCACATCCCTTCCAGCCTTTGTTTACAAAGCTCTGGCACCAAATGATCCTTTAAGTTTATCCTGCATCTGGAGGATGGTTTGGGAGATTAAAGTTAGTTATTGAACCCATTGGAATGCCTTGGGAGGGCAGAACAAGACTTTGGAGGAAAAATAGAAGTGTATGTAGCATACATTAGAGTATTGCCTAGCCTGGGAAAGAAAATCAAAAACTGTGGTTTGATTTTCATGACAATGAATGAAGACTTCACAGCACTCCTTGGTTTAAGTCTGTGAAGTACTATGACCTGACCTTTACAAAGCAGGTATAGCCACCTCCTACCCTGCGAGAGTCCTGTCTTTCCCTTGAGCTTACTTACGGAACAGGTTGGGGACTTTCTTGACGGTTAATGTGAATCCATTGCCTGGTTCATGGACCCGGAAGAAGACCATGGCCACATTCTGGGAAGATGTGACGCTCCTTCTGGTAAGATTACTCTCACAGAAATCTGTGTACCGCTTCATGGTGGGTAGAGGGTGATCCTGAGAACTTGGGAACTTCTCCCCCTTGAGGAACCAGCCATCAAATACCTTCAAATGATGATGATGATGATGATGATGATGATGATGATGATGATGATGATAAATAATAATAATAATAATAATAGTATAGACATAAACAGTTACTTTTGTCAACTCCTGAAATCAAAATTTGTTGAAAAGAGGGGGGAAATTACCCAGCAATGAGCCTTCAGTTATAAGCCAGGAACCCGCAGCCCCTACTCACAACCTGCTTGCTCTTCATTCATAATGCATTTTGAATGTGCAGATTGGTTTCAAGTAATATTACCAATTAATCTTTTTTTCTGCATAAGCCTTCAAACTGCTAAGTGAGCATACCTTTTTATACTTTATCAACTAGTTCGGTAAAAAGAAAATTATAGACAACACTGACTTTTTTATTTTGTCTTTTCCACATTCAGGTGAACTCTGCAGGAGTGCTATTTGGATTTCATTGGACCTTGGCTTCTGTTTTGCCTTTAGTCAGTGAAATGTGAGCAACAACAACACCTCTCAAAGAATAAGTAACAACAACGAAATTCTTCTGGATATGATGGAGGATGTCTGTAATCCTAGTATTGCAGAGGTTGAGAAGAAGTGTCATGAGTTTGTGGTCAACCTGGGGTACACAGGGTGATTGGGTCAAAGTAATGCTCAAGGTGTGGTGGGGGGGGGGGGGGGCAGGGGCTTTTTCGCCGGTGTTCCTCTTCTAAAAAAAAAAAAACATCAACTCAAGTTGTGTGTGTGTGTGTGTGTGTGTGTGTGTGTGTGTGTGTGTGTGATAGGTTGGTTAGTTGGTTGATTTTTAATGCTGTAGTCAGGTGGTGCTGGCTAGTAAGCCATATAAGACTTCCTCATCGCTTCCTAAGTCAGCTTTGGGACAAAGGGTCAAAGTCAATTGACCCCACTCTCAAAATCACGGCAGGGCTCCATTTTAATGAGCCAACAACCTGGGTGCAAATTATTTCTAGCAAGCTTGACAGGTTCCCAAATGGTTCTGCTTTGGAAGTCCCAAGCGTGATTGTTTTGTTGGAGCAGTAGAACTCCATCCAGCTTGCCCCCCCCCCCCCCCGCCCCCGTCCTGTGTGGTTGTGGATACTGAATTGGAGGTGCTGAAGCTTGGTGATTCTCCTTCCTTCTCACTTGTCTTAAACCAGAACGCCCCTCAGCATCCTCCCACGACCAGTGTGCTCTGCTATCCCTAAATCCCATCAGCCGGGCTCCAAAGAGCCTCTGCGCTCCTGGAAGAGCGAGGTGGGTTCAGATCTCAGAAGGCAAGAGGAGAACTCGCCATCTAAGAGGTTCTCGCGGTAGACTCGGGAGCTCCTGCTAATTATTTTTGCCATGTTTTGTCTGCCCCAGATTGCACCACAGCGTCTCACGCTGCAAGCTCAAGTGCTAGGAAGTTCCCAGGAGTTGGGGAGTGCATAGAAGGAAAACTAAACCACCAGCGCCCAGGGGCGCTGGACCTGTAGTGACCCTCCCTAGGAATCCAGCTTCCCCCCCCCCCCCCCCCCCGTGAGCTTCTGAAACTCAGGAACATATTGGTTCGGTGTTGCCCCCAGGTGGGCACGCTTAGGGGCAGGCGGACTGGGGCTTCGTGGAGCGGGAACCCCCTCACCTTCAGGATGTCCCCACCCTGGCAGTCAATGGAGACCAGGTCGAAGTGGATGGTGATGAACTCATCGGGGTACCCGATGAAGAAGATGGCGCAGTGCAGCTGCGGCTGGTCGGCGGTGAAGGTGAACTGGCCAGGGAGACTCAGCATGTCCAGGCACCCTGGGGGAGAGCACGGAGCCAGGGGTCCCCAGCTGCTCAGGAAGCCGCCCTCAGCATGCTCCATTCCCCGGCTCCGGCTCTGCAGCGCGCGGTGCCCCATGTCGGGGCTCCTAGCTTAGGCTGCACTGGGTTTCCTCGCTCTGGCTTAGAAGGAGCCTTGGGGATGCCGAAAC
>CABHPR010130738.1:0-12318 GCA_902168415.1 Peromyscus melanophrys
GGGGGAGGGGAACAATCTAGGGTACTGGCTTATGTGTGACATGAAGGCAGGAGGGTCTGTTTGTGGGGGAAGAAGTTGAGGGAGAGGAAAGGGCAGTGGGGACAAAGTCAGAGCAAAGCATAATGATAAGTCTTTATGAGAATGTCCCACTGAAACCCATTACTTTGTCTACTAACTGAAATTTGAGAAACAGAACCATAATGTCTGTCAGAGTAATGGAAACACATCTCCTGTGATGGTGTGACGTGTAATGAAGGACTGGCCAGTTCCTCATTTAGGAGAATCCTCCCCGTCTCCCAGCACTCTGTGTCGGCTTCAGTCCCAGTGAGGGGCAGTTTCTCTGGGCAGAGGAAGCCGGTCAGCTGAAAAGGCAGGTGGAGGGTTGGCTATGCGGTGTCTCTGTCATAAAGCCGCTCAATATGTCGCAGCATTTGGGGGTTTTAATCTCCGGAAACACTTTCTCCTGTTTCCTAGGCAGTGTTGCTGTGGTGAGCAGGAACTCTGCTGGAGAGAGAGGGCTGATGTTCTCCGAGAAGAAGGCAGAGGCACAGCTGCATTTTGGCTCTCAAATAGTGGCTTCACAGAGCTTTCTAGAAGCTCATTAAAAGATCATTTTTCTCCTCTGTGTCCACTGATTCCAGAGCAATATAGACTGTTCTGTGGTTCGATGTAAAAGGCCCTGTTTGATTGTTCCAGCAGGGGGCACTGTTTTAAAAGGTTGTGGATTCTGCAGTGTCTAGCAGACAGAAAGGTTTCTTTGGGTGGACCTCAAGGTTAACAGCATGTAAGAAATTATCAACTATGAGTCTTTTCTATAAAATACCATAAAACGTGTATTTAGGATGAGGGATTAAAATCTTTTTATTTCCCCCACATTATAAGACTTTTACACAAATGTTTTAATCCTCCCCACCCAGGAAACCTTTGTTTACTCAAGGTCCAGGGCTCTAGGAATTTGATGGCCTAGAGCAGTGACCCTTTTCTCCTCGGAGCAGCAGCCCTTTGCCCTTCTTCTTTCATTTTCTGTGTGCCAATACTTTTCAGACTAGGCGACTGAATAAGATTGTGAGGTTGGACCCTAGCTAATGGGGAAGAGACACAGCCACCATTTGAGGTAGAGTAAAAGCCAAATGCACTTCCCGTCTGAGTCTTCGGTCTTCCCCAGCACACACTGTTGATCAAGAGCGTAGTTTGCCTTGTCCAGATCCTTCAGTGGGAATGGTGGTCTGTTTCTTTGTGACCCTAAACTTATTTCTACCACAGCCCAAGACAGCTTCTTTTAAGAAACATTCATTTGTTTGTCTGTATGCATGGACCTGTGTGTCTGCGTGTCCGTGCATGTGGAGGTCAGAGGATGGCTTTCAGGAGTTGGTTCTCACCTTCCACCTTGTGGAGTCAGGGTCTCTCCTGATGGTGCTGCCACGCTGCAGAGTCCACGCTGGCGGCCAGGTGACCCTCCTGCCTCGACTCCCTTCCTGTAACAGGAGTGCTGGGATTAGACGTGCAGGCTACCACATCTAGCTTTTTAATGTTGGTTTCAGAGATTGAACTCAAAGTGCCAGGCTTTCACGACAAGCATTTTTGCTGGATGAACCATCTCCCTGGCTCCTAGCCCCGCTATCTTTCCTGTCTCTGCCTCCACAAAGACATGAGCAGACAGCTTCACGCTGCTGACGTCATATCCTTGAGACTCCCACCAGCCACGTTCCCTGCCTTTTCCACCTTTGATACACTGAGCCCCCAAACCATGAGCCCCTAAACCATGAGCCTAAATAAATTCTCCTTCCCTTCAGTTGCTTTGTCGGGTATTTGGTCCCAGCCAGGAAAAGAATAATCTACAGACCACACAATGGTTCCCATGCTTCACTCAGAACCAGTCAGGATGCTGTTTGGGGTGGGATTGGTGATACCTTCTGTTCAGTTGGAACCTCCAGCTCCCCCTCGTGAGATCTAGAAAGCTCCATTCCTGTCTCTCTCTCCAAACCCTGCCCACTCAGAGAGCCTCTGGACAAAGGAAAGGCACCGAAAAGCCCAGTTCCACATTCTTGGCGGCTACTGCAGTTTCTTCCGCTGAAGTTGCCTCCGCCCAAAGCCCCGCCTGAGAGCCCAGTTTTTGAGCACACTTTGGCACAAACCCAGCTTGTAGGGGACATGTCATCACCCCATGACTACTACTTATAAAGTGTCCCTGCTTTAGTTCTGTGGTGCGGCTTCTCTGGCCTTGATCTCTGGGACTGGGGAACTGACTCTGGAGTTGCTTTGCTCAAATAAACCTGTTGTTACACTTTTTTCAGTTTGGCTTGATCTAGCTTACTGCGTTGGCAGAGAAAGCTATTATGGGGGGCAGTACTGGAACTGGGGAAATCTGACATCTCTAGAATATTAAGTCTTTCTATCTAAGAATAGCTTATTATCTATATTAACTTTGTTTATTCTTTAATACAAATAAACAATTTTGTCCAATTGGGGCTTTAAAAAGATTTATTTATAAGTATGTTACATTTTCATCATATTCTTAAAGTCCTTCTAAAAGAAACTACATTTCCAAGTGAATTGTAAGTTGGATTTTGGCTCCAGTGACCTTTTGAAATTCTTTTAACTGGAGGTTTTGCTTGACTTTGTTAGCTTCATAAGGATTCTTACCATGTTCAGCATAGACAGTTTGGTTTCTTCCTAGTCGGTGTGGACACTGAGTTCACCCTCTAAGCCTGAGGCACTAGCATGCCCTCAAGTAGTACACAGAAGGCTTGGCTCAGGCCAGCCCGGTCTGGTCTTATCTACAGTCTCAGTGGGTGGCTTGCACTATTGTGAGGGCTCTTCCTTGGTACCTCTTGTGAATGTACCTTTTGGGTTAAGGGTGTTGCTTTCTATTCCTAGCTGGCTGGCGATCTTGATCATGAAAAAGTGTGAACCTACAAATATGTTTGTAATGTTTTAAGTGTCAGACAGATCACATATTCCCGAGATTAAGCCCAACTAGATGTGGTACAGTATTATTTGTGTATCTGATGTCATGAAATATAAAACTTTTTTTTTTACGTTTAGTGTGTGTGTGTATGTGTGTGTGTGTGTGTGTGTGTGTGTGTCCATGTGCTATGTGCTATGACAGGTGTGTGGAGATCAGAGGACAACTTTTGGGGAGTTTCTTCTCTCATACCACCGTGTGGGTTTCAGACATTGAACTCAGGTGGTCAGGCTTGGGGACAAGCCTTTACCCGCTGAGCCATCTCAATTACCCCAAACTCAAAACAAGACTTTTGAACACTTCATGGTTTTGTAAAAGTTTCAGATTTTAGAGCACTTTACATGTCAAATTTGATAATTATGAATACCCAACTGAGAAAGTCTATACAGTTATCACATTGTACCTAAATGGTATTTATTCTAGAAATATGACACTTTACATTTTAAAGTTGGAGTCAAACAGAGAAATGAATTATGCACCCATTCACCTACTCATTATGGAGACTCTCCGTAAACTGGCTAGAGGAAATATAATAATCCGATAAATGCTGCGTGATAAGCCTACAAACACAGGTCAGAAATACTGAGCATCTTCCCCTTGGACTAAACTAAGACAAAGATGTCTGCTTCTAACACTTCTGTAGACTATGACCCCTGAAGTCCTAGACAAGGTAATGAGGCAAGACAACAAAAGGTTGGAAACACCACAGAGACCTAAGCAAACACTGCTTGAAAAGTGAAAGCTGGATGAGATGTGTAAATTTAAGAAGAATTTTTATCAAGTATAGCCCAGTTTTGCTAGATGAACAGCTCCTGAGGTGGAGACGTATAGAAGCAAGGAAACTGAGCAATAAGTCCATAGACTATGAATGTTCTCAGCCTTCGTTAGAGAAGCTGCCTTCTGCAGTGGGCAGCAGCTACTGGAGAGACTCAGAACTGGAGAGACTCATAACTGGCCAAAGTTCTGAGAATAAGTGACTGCTGAGTTCTCAGCCCTAAACAGGAGATCACCTCCTCCAGGCTCAGGAAACATCCCAGGGGTGGGGGGAGGAGAGCAGTAAGAATGCAGGAGCCAGAGGATGTAGCTGGAAGTTTTCCAGTGTCCTGCTTGGCCCAGCACAGTCCAGACAAATCTCTCTCACTCATGGTCCTGCAGCCGCTTATAAAATAATCATTCAGAGGCTTAATATTATTTATAACTGCTTGGCCATTAGCTCAGGCTTTCCACTGACTAGCTCTTACACTTAAACTCAGCCCATTTCTGTTAATCTATATATTGCCATGTGTTCCATGGCTTTACCTGTGTGTCATTACATGCTGCTCCCTGGGGCTGGTGTCTCCTGACTCAGCCTTCCTCTTTCCAGAATTTTCCTTGTCTGCTTCTCCCACCTATACTTCCTGCCTGGCTACTGGCCAATCAGCATTTTATTAAACCAGTATACACAAGCATTATCTCACAGCAAGAGGATGGGGTGGACTGCTATGGAATGCAGAGTTCGAGATGTGACATGGCTGTTATAAACTCACAGCTGTCACATGATTACCTGCCTAAGACCTCCACAAGATGGGTCCCATCAACATGTCATTGTAGATAGCAGCCTCTAGCCTGGAGGAGCTATTGGCAGCTAATGGTGGCTGGTAGGAGGGGGTGTATGATGGGACAGGGTGGAGGGGTAGAGTGTGTATGGGGGAGCTGTTTTCTTCATTGGTGTGGCCACTGGTAAGTTACTAATAAGCAACCCTTATTAAATTTAGTTGGAGGCCTGGGTAGCTGGTACAGTGGGTAAAATGCTTGCTATACAAGAGTGAATACTGGAGTTCAGATCCCTAGTACCCATTAAAAAGCCATGTAAATGCCGAGCAGGCATTGTGGCTCACTTATCATCCCAGAACGGGATTCCTGGGGCAAGCTAGCTAGCTAGACCAACTAACTGACCAAGCTCTGGGCTCAAAAGACTCTGCCTCAGTATGTAAGGTGAACAGGAAGAGAGACACCTGATGTCAACCTCCATTCTCTACACACATGCACTCACACATATGTGTGTACTCCATCGTGTGTGCATCTATACACATATGCACAAGTGCACCCCATGCATACATATGCAAAAAATAAAAAAATTACCTTGTTGGTCTTAAAAAGAAAGGCATGTGAGTAGGAGGAAAATACACTGGAAGAATAAGGGGTTCAGAGGGGGTGGAAAGAGAGTGAGAGCAGGTAATGAAGGGAGAATGTGACCAAAATACATATATTTGTGTGTAATTGTCAAATAATAAATAAAAATTGTCTTTAAAAATAGCATATGCACTATGCATTCAGGCATGCCTGCTCCTGCACATACAGGTACTCAGCTGTAGGATTCCTAAGTGAAAGTTGATATAAAACATGCTTGTGATGCTGTGACCACTGCCATCCTTCATCTCCAGTGCTCTTCCTTTCTTATGAAATGGAATCTGGAGAATATAGTGTATCTAACTGTGGTGGTTTAAATGTGAATGGTCCCCATAGGCCCATGCTTGAAAGCTTGGTCCCCAGTTGGTGGAACTGTTTGGGAAGGATTAGGAAGGTACGGCATTGTTGGAGGAGGTGTGTCACTGGGAGTGGGCTCTGAGGTTTCAAAAGCCCATGCTGGGTCCAGTCTCTCTCTCTCTCTCTCACTCTCTCCCTCCTTCCCTACTCCCCAGCTCTCTCTGCCTACTGCCCATGGACCAGGAAGTAGGCTCTTAGCTGCTGCTCCAGCACCATAGCTGTCTGCCACCACACTGTCCTCCATGATGATCTGATGATCGTAGACTATCTCTCTGAAACTGAAAGCAAGTCCCCGAGTGAATGCTTTCTTTTATAAACTGCCTTGGTCATGGTGTTTCTTCACAGCAACAGGACAGTAATTAAGACACTAACCGAACTATATACCAAATATTATTATCTCAAACACATGATTACTAAAAAAATGAAGGATTTGCACATATTTTTTTCATAGTCATTAAAATCTGGTGAGTGTTTTACCCTTATATCACTCAGGCTGGCTGCATTTCAGGTGTTCCATAGCATCTGTGGGGAGTGGCTATTGTCCTGGGTACCAATGGTCTAGTGAAATGTCACAGTGTTTCTGAATAGATGAAAAAAGGAATCAAAACTAGGCATCTCAGGGTCTGAAGAGATGGTTAATGGTTAAGAGCATGTACTGCTCTTGCAGAGGACCAGGGTTCAGTTCCTAGCACCCACATGGTGACTCACAACCATCTAGAACTCTAGTTCCAGGGGATCTGATGACTTCTTTTGGCTTCTACAAACACCAAGGACATGCATGGTACACATACATACATTCAGAAAAACATACATATATAAAAAAAAAACTAAAAACATCATACACAAAACAAAACCCAGATCTCTTAACTGACCATGACCGCACATCACATATACTAAGAGCTAAAAGGCTGAAGCAGGAGAACTGTGGAGTCCAGGCCAGCTGGAGATGCAAAGTAAGTTTGAAGCCAGTCTGAGATGTGTAACATATATAACCTTGTCTCAGACAACTCTCACCAGCACCACCACCACCACCACCAGCACCACCAGCAGCACCACCACCACCAAGAGAAAACACAACGGTATGGCAAAGAAACAGACTATTTTTGGTTTTTTGTTCTTAAATTTCTAGTTTGTTTTGTGTGGATACTTTTATAAAGTAAAATAAAAAAGAATTACTGAGAATGAAATAAAAATGAAAAAGTAAACCCTTTCCACAGCCAACAAAGCATTGATCTACTGAACTCACTAGCTTACCTTGTGCAACTATACAAATAGTTTAGGTATCAACTAAAATATTTTTAAATGAAATGCAAAATAAAAGCTCAGTTTTTTTTAAACATCAGCTGCAACAGAAAAATATTCTACACTCTCCTCTTAAATTTCTTTACTTACCTTGCCCATGGGCCAGGACCCCTCCACAGGAACTAGAGTATGGTGGGGCTCTGTTGACTACTAGCCAATCTTGATACTTCCTATCTCAACTTGAGTTGAACTGGTAGGCTTCTCTTGTTGCGAGGCTGGGAATCCCCAGACAGGTTTTGTGCAGTCCATCATTTGTCCTAAATGCAAACCTATACATGGCACAGATTCTGTGCACACATTCTCCAGCCTCTCTCAGACTCTGGGATAACCTATTTGTTGTTGTTGTTGTTTTCTGTGCCTTAGCAAAACTCGATGCCTCTCCCCTCAGTTTTGGGGTGAGGGGGCACAAGCTATACGAAAACATGATTTCTTTCCAAATAAAATCATAGTTGAGTTTGAGTCCAAGTTGTCTTTAATGAAAGATTTAAACATTAGAGGCACGATGATGGAGGCCACGCAAGGGCCCTGTTGAATGTCTGAGGTTCTTCAAATGGACCAGTGACACTGAGCCATGCTACTGTCACAAGACACAGGATCCTCCTTCCAGAGAGCAAAGTTCACCCACTGTGCAATAACCCATTGTGGATCATTTCCTGTGTGTATTCTGTGTATAACACAATCACCTTTGACCTGAACCAGGTTACTCATATGTATACCCTTTTAATAAAATTTAATTCTTTGGAAGCATTACATAGACCAAAATTCAAAATTTACAAAAGTATATAAAGAGAGTCCCTGCTCCTTGAAGGTGACTCCATTAAGAAATTATCTCCCAAAGTCAACTCACAGTCGCTGAGATAGCTGTAGGTCCAGGGAGTGTGACAGCAGAACCTGGAAGCATTGTCTATATACTACTGGGTTTTGCAGGCATGAAAAATGCAAGATTGAACGGGTCATGGAGTATTGCTCCATAGTTTCAGAAAGCAGAGGCCAGGTAATGTGTGGCAGGTTAGGAGTCCTGTAGCAGACTTTCTTGGATGACCAGTCCCCAAATAATGACACAGAGACTATATTATTAGTCATGACTGCTCGGCCTTGGTTTTAGGCTTGATCATTCATTAGCTCTTATAACTTATATTAACCTGTTTTTCTTCATCTACGTTTTGCCTCGGGGCTTTTTATCTTTCTTTCATTCTGTATGTCCTACTTTCCTGCTTCCTCCATGTCTGTCTGCCTGTCTGGCTGCTGCCTGGCCCCGGGCATTTCCCTCTTTTTCTCTCTCGTTCTTCCTTGAGCCTAAATTCCTCCTCCGACTTAGTCTCTCTGACCACCAGCCCTGCATATCCCTCTACTGACTGTCTATTGGCTGGCTGTTCAGTTTTTTAATTAGACCAATCAGGTGCCTTAGGCAGACAAGGTAAAGCAAATGCAACACATCTTTGCTTAGTTAAACAAATGCAGCATAAACAGATGTAACACATCTTTGCCTAATTAAACAAATACAGCATAAACAAATGTAACACATCTTTACATAGTTAAACAATTATTCTACAACACAAACAAATGCAACATGTCTTTGCAGAGTTAAACACATACTCTATTCCACAACAGAGTCCCTGCAAGGAGGTCCTTGGAGGCCACTCTCTGAAGCTATGACATCTAAGTGGCAATGAAGACCCCAGGATGTTGGCAATGCCAGATCATGGAAAGTCTGTCAAGGAACATTGCAGTCACAGAATAGACCCAAGAGAAGGTCTACAAGTTCTGCAAACAGTAGAGCTGGGGGGCAGGAAGATTCCCAAGCCTTTTGGAGGCTAGTGGATTACCTTATGAGCCCTGGATGCTGAACACAGAGCTGCAGTATTTGGTGTTTTCCTGCTTGGTTCTGGTTTTGCTTTGCTGTGATTATTCTGTGTTAATACTCCAGTTCTTCCATTTTGGAATGAGCACACTGATTCTGTGCCATTATATGTTGGAAGTATGTAACTTGGTTTTGATTTCATAGGAGCTCACAGTTAAGAGACTATTGATTTCTGTTTGTTTTGTTTTTTGTTTTTTGAGACAAGGTTTCTCTATGTAGCTTTGGAGCCTATCCTGGAATTCACTCTGTAGACCAGGCTGGCTTCAAACTCACAGAGATCCTGCCTGCCTCTGCTTCCCAAGTGCTAGGATTAAAGGCATGTGCCGCCAGCACCTGGCTGAGACATTGATTGTTAAAGTGTTGGAACCAGTAATGACTATAGGGACTTATGATTTGGAATGGAATGTGTTTTTACACTATAACATTGTCATGAGACTATGGGAACAAGGGGTGGAATTTATGGCTTAAAGATGATGTATTTGTATGTCAAGGTGAGAAAAGGTAGAACTGTGGAGGCTAGTGTTATCAACTTGACAATCTAGAATCCTATGGAAGATGGGCTTCTAGGCATGCCTTTGAGGATTATTTTAATTCCATTAATTGAGGTGGGAAGACTCTCCCATTGTAGATGGCAGCGTTCCTTGGCTGAGATCCTGAACTCTGTAAGTAGAGAAAGGGATCTGACCAGCAGCATGCATTCTAGCTCCTGAAGCCTTGACTTCCCTGCCATGATGGATTATACCTTTGAACTGTGAGCCAAAATAAACCTTTTCTCCCTTAAATTGCTCTTGTCAGGATGTTTTATCACAGCTACAGGAAAAGAAGCTAAGATAGCCAGATAAGCTTTTCCTCGCTCTTTTCTTGACCCCCACACATCACTATTGAGTGAATAAACTCTCATTTGTTTAACTAGCTTCCCACTACAGACATTGACTCCTGCCTTTTACAAGGGTAGACAATGTTGCAAACCATGTCTTTGCACCATTGTCGTTTGTATTTATGTATCTGCCAGGTAAATTCCCAGAAGTAGACTTCCTGGGTCCTCTGTGATGTTAGGAGTTCACGCAGACCCCCTTAGGGCAGTGTGTTAGCTGTAATCCTAACCCCTCACCAACAATGTGTTTTTCTTCTTTTACTTCGCTAGTAAATTTAAAATAGTGCTCCAGTTCTGCCTTGCACTTTATCAAGGGGGGAGGCTGAGTGAGTATCTTTTAAAGTCTTAGGCTCATTTGACTTTTCGAGTCAGGGAACTCTTTTCCTGAGCCAACATGTCTGTCATCTTTTACCACTTCCCAAGAATTCAGGAGGCCTTTTTCAAGAAAGCTGTAAAACAGGAAAGAGGGCATTCTACACCGGAAGTGGAAACAGCTCCTGCCTGGCTCTTTCCTTTCAGCTGGAGAATGAACCCAGGGCCTTGGGTATCAGTGTACCCCTCAGCTCCAGCTCCAGCTCCATCCCCGGCCCCCAGAGCTTTCTATTCTAATTAATCACGGTATTTCATTCCCCTCTCCCACCGAATCTTTCGAGGAAATCGAAACGACAAGCGCCATTTCTGTTGGACATAGTTGTTCAAAATTCTGCCGTGTGCTTGGCTGTCAGAGAACGTGCACCAGAATGCTGTTTTTTCTTTTTTGCCTCAGCATATTTCATTTTCTTTTTATATGACTGCGGCTTTGATTAAAGCCTTGGATCCCGCCGGGCGTTGGTGGCGCACGCCTTTAATCCCAGCACTCGGGAGGCAGAGCCAGGCGGATCTCTGTGAGTTCGAGGCCAGCCTGGGCTACCAAGTGAGCTCCAGGAAAGGCGCAAAGCTACACAGAGAAACCCTGTCTCGAAAAACCAAAAAAAAAAAAAAAAAAAAAAAAAGCCTTGGATCCCTTGAAGAACGTGGAGACTGGAAAGGGGGTGAGCTCTGAGTGGGAGCGCCATCAGGTTTTTTTGTCTCTCTCCAGGCTCCCCTGGTCCATTGGCTAATGTGGGAGAACCCAGAGCTATGCCACCGTCACAGTGTGGCTTTTGAACTATTTCTGGAGAATTCAGGTCTTAAGAGGCTAGTACAGGAAGACCATAAGTTCAAGACCAGCTCATGATACATAAAAAGTGTCTCTACCACCTGAGGGGTGAGAGTATAGCCTACTTATGGGGGGGGGGACCTAACTAAAAAAATAAAAAGTAAATACATGAATTGAGGAATTCGTTGAAGGCTCCAGTTAAGTTGTTAGGATCCTGCCCTCACTCCTCGAGGTCTTGCATCTTATGTCATCAGGGGTATTGGTGACTACGTACCCACTGTGTGGTCATGCAGTCCTTAAAAAGCCAGAGACCCCCACCCTCTCTCTCTGTTCCCTCTCTCTCTGCTCCCTGCTCTGCTCTGCTCCCTCCCCCCAGGCCTGGCTCCCCTCTCTCTCCCCCTCTTTCTCTCCTAATAAAGTTCTCTGTAACTGGTAGTCATGGCCGTGGTTTGTGACTTTTCTGCCTATAACCAGTGCTGCCACCAGGGCCATTTACCTGTCACTTATAGAGTGCTTCCTAGAACATGCCAAGGCCCCTGGTTCTGTCCCCAGTATTCTGCAAAATTGTGTCCTGGTCTTTGATGATTCGGTCTAGTTAAATACTATATGGGACTTTTCTTTTTCTCACTCTTTGATGTAAAGGAAAAAATATGGATTTTTAATATTTTTTTTTTAAAATTAAATCTTTAATGAATATAGAAGCACATTCCTGCCTGTTAAGCAGTCTGACTCAGGCTTAAGTTAATTTACTTTAGACAAGAATTTGGGTTCTAAGGATAACCTACATGCTTCCTAAATTACATAAAAATGAAATAACTAATTACAAATAAGCACATAAAGTTTTAAAATTAATTAAATGTGGAGCCAGGGGCAAGGGAAAAAATCATTATTTTTTATTTGCATTTTTTTCGGGTTCATTTCTTCTTGATAAAGTGTTTGCCTGCTTAGTTTGGCAGGGTCTCTCTTGCATCTCAACAACTAAGAGGAAAGGACCTCCTAATAGATAAAAACCTAAAACCTGCCCCAGGAGCAGCATTTTAACTCAAGGCGCATGACTGTTGCAGTGTGTTTGGAACACTTCGAACCTTTTATGGGAGGTGCTGAGGAACCCCTGGTCCGGGAATATCTCAGGGTGGGGAGAAAGAAATCACTCTGAAGAACCCCCTCAGGTGTGTGCAAACAGGCCAAGGTGTTTTCTGAAGGTGTCTTACATGGCACTGCCTCTACCCCACTACCCGCCACCCCAGAACTGAAGTTTCTGAGCCTGACACGGAGAAATAAAAGTGTCATGTCAGCAGGACACACTGAGAGCTACAGTTTTGCAAGATATGTCCAGTCAAAGGGGACCAAGAATCCACTGACCGAGGCAAGAGGATTGCCACCCGTCCAAGGCTAGCCTGGGCTACATAGTGAGAACCTAACTAAAAAAATAAAAAGTAAATACATGAATTGAGAAATTCACTGAGGGCTCCAGTTAAGGAGGAAATTCCTTGGATGCGTCAGTGCTTGGAGCTGGCTGGGGAACTTGGCGGCACAGGGTGCTTATGGTCTTACCAGAAGAGGGGGTGGTGGCTTTTATCTATGTCAAGGCAACTCTAACACTGGCATCGTTGTAAACAAACAACAGCGTGAGGCAAGTATAAGGAAGAGGC
>CABHPR010130738.1:17318-33268 GCA_902168415.1 Peromyscus melanophrys
GTGTGTGTGTGTGTGTGTGTGTGTGTGTGTGTGTGTGTGTGTACACTGCTGGGGATCGAACCTATGGCATCATGCATGTGAGGCCAAAATGCTCTGTCACTGAACTACAGCCCCAGCCCTCCATTCTTTACTTTTGAAGTCAGGTGTTCTTTCTTTTAGACTGCATTAGGAATACACATGCATGTGTTCCTGTGTAGAACTATGAAGGCAAAGCAGAAAGAAGAGTTGCCCTTGCTGGTAGCACATGCTGATGTTTCTGTTTGCCAGCTTGGGGGGCACTGAAGGCCCTCCCTGGTCAGCAACAGTTTATAAAACTAGAAACTGAAACCTCAGGACTTGGTCATTGGTAAAAAGAATGGGATTTGAGTCTGATGGAGATGTGAATTCTAAACTGACTGGGAGATCATAAGCTTACAATTTAGCCAAGCTTGCCAGTCTCGGGGGCAGGAAAACACCACCCGGGAAGGCAGCCTGTTCTAGAGACTAAGAAACAGCATAGAGCCTCCCTAAAAGTGTGTGTTTGCACCACAGTCTCTGAGTTGTCCATGCTCACACTGTGGCTTCTTCCTCAGTGGTCCCTCTGACCATTGCCCACCCTCACCCTTGAGAGGGCTTGGCACTGCTCTGTCACAAACCTTACCTATTGTCTACCCTGGACTCTGTAGACCTTAAGGGAAGTTATTAAGTTCTGCGTTCTCAAACAAAGAGAATAGTATAACTTTATATACCACTGAAGGAGAGTATGCTAATTTGTAAACTGTCTGGAACAGGGTCAGCACTTAGGAGATCTGATAAACATTTATTATTATTATCAGTACTAGTAATAACTGGACATTTATGTATCAGTTTTTCATACTATAATATGGTGATATTTTACTTGTGCTGAAATGTGATTTTATTTGTATGCTAATAAATAAAGTTGCCTGGGGATCAGAACTAAAAGCAAGCCATTTAGCAGAAGTCCAGAGGGTGGTGGCATATGCCCTTAATCCGAACACATGGCAGGCAGAATCTCTGTGCGGTCAAGGACACAGCCAAGTGGTGACCTGAACCTTTAATCCCAGTATTAACCATAGAGACCTGGAGGTCTGTATAGACAGGTAGTGACGAGGAAATCATGTGGTTGGGTTTAGAGCCAATGAGAAGGCAGAACAGAAAGGCAATAAAATGACGGGACACAGGAAGAAGGTCTCTCTCTCTCTCTCAGGGGAAGGACGGCAGCGAGTGGTAAGATAAGGTGGTTTTGGCTATTCGATAGTGCTATGATCTCTTGGGCTTTTTACTCTGTATTTGTCTCTGTGTTTCTTATTTAATAAGACCATTTAGAAATTCATCTACACTATAATTTTATACTTTTAATAAATAATTGTATAGGCACATTTTTGCATATATGTTTTATTATTTTCTCAGGTTGTATTTATTTACTGCGAGTACATACTGCAAATATCATCTATTTTCTTTTATTTTACATCTTCAAACATTTACTTGTTTACTTTGTGTGTGGAGGTGTGTGCATATGTCCCACGTGTGTGTGAGGGTCGAGTCAGTTTTCTCCTTCCATCACCCTGGTCCCAGGGATTGAACTTGGGTCTCCAGGTTCGTTGGCAAATGCTTCTGCCTGCTGACCATCTTACCAGCCCTTGTGATCTATTTTCCAAACTGTATCCCAGAAAACTTATACAAACTAAGACCAATATTTGAGAAGAATGCCTGTTCAGTCTGTTCCCTTCAGCACCCAGGGCTGCCATTTAAAAGTCTCAGTGGGAAATCAGTAACATTTCCTTCTTATCTTTTGATTTGTTTGTAGCTCTGGGGATGAATCCAGGGCTCTTCCCAGGCTACTCACCCCCTCTGCCACAGCCCAGTCCTCAGTGTCTTAAACCAGAAGGGGAGACAAGAACTCTCCCCAAGTTTATGTTCACTTGCATTCGATCTTCTGCGGTCCCTGTCCTTTTTCAGAAAGGAAATTACATCTAACATAGGTTTAACCATTCATATTTAATACCTTTTATATATTCTATAGTCATGTGATTTAAGAATATTATTCCTACTATGGTAGCTTGTGTTTATGAGATAGATCTACATCATATTGGTATCTACATAGTCATCAAAAATATATCTACATATTCAATACAGCTTTCTTAAGTTGTTTTTTTTGCTTTTCTGTGGCTACCACCTGGGAGGCTTCATTTTCTGCCTCTGTTCTTTCAGTGGTTACCTTCTGAGTCAGTGAAATCTCTCTTTAGACGTCCTTCCCTGCCTTCTTGCACGGCACGCACGTCCTGCCTCTCTCCACTTAATCATGTCTTCATCTAGAATTTTAGTCTTCCCTGAGAGTGTTACTCTAAATAACATCTGATGCTTGTTTAGAGTTCCCCGAATGCTTGCTCCTGCTTCAAGGTCATGCTTGTCTCCTCTGAGTTTAAATTTCTTCCTCCAAACATCCCTTTAGTTGTCCTGCTCTGCTTGAATGGGAAGTGTCCCATAGGGCCCCAGGTTTGAGCATCATCCCTACCCGGTGGTATTGACTTGGGGCATGGTAGAACCTTTGGGACCTAGAGCCCGGCTAGGGGATGAGGTACATACACTACCAGTGATGGGATTTGAGAGTCACAGACTATTCCTCTTCCCCACTGTTTCCAGTCTGCTACAATGTAAGGAACCTCTGCACCATGCTTCTGCCATTGTGGATGCTGCCACACCTTTCCCATGACCACTAGCTAAAACAGCATGGGAGTATTTCCTCCCTTAAATTGCTGTCAGATATTTGCCATAGTAACAAGAAAACAACACATCCCCCTTCCAAGAGAGTCAGTGGGTGAAATGCTCTTGGCCTTGACTTGTCTGAAAACATTTGAGACTTTCCTCAGTCTTCAAGAATAGTAAAAACGCCAGGCGGTGGTGGCGGCGCATGCCTTTAATCTCAGCACTTGGGAGGCGGAGGAAGGTGGATCTCTGTGAGTTCGAGGCCAGCCTGGGCTACAGAGTGAGTTCCAGGACAGGCTCCAAAGCTACACAGAGAAACCCTGTCTCGAAAAACAAAAAACAAAACAAACAAAAAAGAATAGTGGAAACAGGGTGAGCACCTAAAGACGACCGCGTTCTGTCAGCACTTCAGCATCTCAGCCGCTCTCTTCTGCCTCCTCGAGGCCGTCGGAGGCGGTCTGCTACTCACTTCCACATGCCCTTGCTTTCCTTTGCGGTCTTCTTCTTGCCTTGGTTTTCCAGCCATACATGATATGTTTCCTGTTGGCCTTTAAAAAGTGTACTGTACTTCCTGAACCTACAGATTCATGTCTTTGATAACTTCTAGAAAGTTTTTTTCCTATGAATATTGATAACATCTATAATTAAATATTAATCATATTTAATATTTAATAATTGCTATAATTAATAGTATCTATAATTTCTCCCTCTCTATAAATATTGATTCTCCTCATTCTTTCATTTCTCTTTTCCTCTATGTGCTACGAGATATCTGGATGCTTTCATTCAATCTGAGTACCCGTGTATCTGTAATCTCTGATGCGTTCTAACTCTTTTGTGATACTTCCTGGAGAATTTCCCCATCTCTGCCTTCAGGTCGCTGACGTTTCTGATCAGCTGTGTCTAGTTAGGTGAAACCTAGCCACTGAGTTTTTAATTTTAATCACATGGTAGGTTTGTTGTTTCTAAAAAAGTGTTTAGATTTTTTTTTCTGATTTTATTTTGGTAATGTATTGTTTGTTGGTTGGTTATCTCCTTTTCTGGCCTTAGTCATGTCAAATACTCTATAAAATTACCTAATTTTCTGAAATTCTTAGGTTATAATGTCATTTTTTAAATTTCATCTGTTGGCTTTTAAAAAAAATTATTTATTTATTACATATACAGTGTTCTGCATACATGTACCCCTGCAGGCCAGAAGAGGGCACCAGACCTCATTACAGATGACTGTGAGCCACCACGTAAGTGCTGGGAATTGAACTCAGGAACTCCCGGAGAACTGCCAGTGCGCCTAACCTCTGAGCCCTCATCTGTTTTATTTTATTTTATTTTATTTTATTTTATTTTATTTTATTTTATTTTATTTTATTTTATTTTTTTTTATTTTTTTTTTATTTTGTGTGTGTGTGTGTGTGTGTGTGTGTGTGTGTGTGTGTGTGTGTGTTTGTGTGTGTGTTTACATTAACGCATGAATGGCATGATGTACATGTGGAAGTCAGGACAACTTGCAGAAATTAGCTCTCTTCTTCCACTCTTTGGGCTCCAGGGAGGGATCAAACTCAGGCTGTCAAGCTTGGTGGGAAGCATCTTTACCCTTTGAGCCATCTCACTGGCTCTTATTCTTGAGGTAGGTTTTCCTGAACCATGATGATGGTAGGGATTTGAAGTCCAAATTCTAAGGAAATGCATCTATAAATTCCCAGAAAAAAACCTTTTCCCTTAGTCCCAGTACAGTAAGCAGTATTATAAACTTTCTTTCCCTTTGCTTGGTGGTGGTGGTGGTTGGGGGCCAAGCATCAAGACAGGGATTCATGTAGTACAGGCTGGCCCCTCAAACTCACTATATAACCAAAGGTGGCCTTGAATTCCTGACCCCCTGCCTCTCCCTCCCCAGTACTAGGACTACAGACATGCACCATTATGCCTAGCTTGCACATGTTTTCCTGTTATGCCTTTGTAAGAGAACATTCATCTACTCAGAAGTAAGTAGTACCAGCAAACTTTCCACAGCTTATTGTTGGAATCTACTATACAGTTAGATTATTGACAAGGGCTGAGGACCCCCCAGAAACATGCTGAGGACCCTGTAACAGGTCCCCAGACCTTAGCACAACTGACGCCATGATGGATGTACCATTCAGGCCTTAAAACCCAGCACACAGGCAGCACCACCTGCCAAAACAAGAACAAAGATCTCATGCATCAAATCCATAGTTCTGGGTGAGTCTCTCAATGTGCTAACCTTGCTTGTTGGCTTCTGTGGTTCCACTTCTGGCTAACTGTTCTTGTTAACTGAAGTATGTCAACCTAGAATATGGTATTTTTGTGCTTAGAAGCCCATCCTGAGAAAGGCTTGGGACTGTACTGGGGTCCTGGACTCTCAGTGTAGTCTCCCTCTGGCTAATAAACACTTTCTATTGGCTGGGACCAATGTCCTCATAGTCTTCTCTGGTGGCTATTCCCAGAACAGCCCAAGCAGAGGCTCTCTCTTGATTGAATTTAATCTTAGACTCACACACAGCTCCATGGGATTTTTCTGGCCTTGGTTATCATTGCAAAAGTACTAATGCTTAGAACTGCCATGTCCTTTCCTGAGCATACAGCTAGACTTCCTGTCTCAGACTTCCTGTCAGTCCAGGAGGCCCTTGTCACTGAGGGCTTATGAATGGAATGTGAACAGTGTGCATGCCCAGCTTTCAAGCCTGGCCTATAAAAATTTCACATGCATGCTCCGACAAGCTCATTTCCTCTTCTGATCAGGAAGGCCTCTGTGCAGCCTGGGGGATGCATGCTGAGGAGGAATGCATGCTGAGGACAGCAGAGCCACCATGAGCCTGGGTTCTCCTAGGACTGTGTGGCTGGAGCACAGCCACCTACCTGAATATCAGCTCCCTGCTGCAGTGCTCAGCCATTACACATTTAGGTTATTTTGGTAACACCGCTGAGCCCCAGAACTAATGGAGGGTGTGTGAAGGACAGGCAGGGTATTAACAGCCCCATGAGACACAGTGTGACCCAGATATAGTTGTTTTTCCTAGTGCAACTATGAACACACATCTGCATTGTCTCTGACTGTCACCCAGGACCTGAGATCTTTGTTGTCTGTCCCTGTCCTCTGTAGCAGCCTCAGAGTCAGCCAGCATTTGTCTAAATGCTTCCAGTGGGGCTGGATACCTGGTTATTGAAATCCATTACAGCCAAACCCAGGCTGTGTATTCCCATGCCGTGCCTTCCTGGAACATTGGATTCGATCTGCAGAAGAAAGGACAATATTTTCATAATAAAATAAATATTAATGGGCAGAGTGCAAAACTGGATGGATTTCAAAGACTGGGCTTGCCACTTCAAAGAGATTCCAGCCTGCCTTTGCAGTTCTGGAGGATGGCCGCGGACTCCTGTGGGCTGCTGGCTGGCTGGGCTGAACACTCAGCACTCGATTTATTCATTGTTTCTCTAAGAGTTTTAGGTTTGAATCCAGTAGACAAATATTTTCTCCCAATACAGTGCGGACACCCAATTCAAGGGGCTGTTAAACATTGCTAGAGCACCAGATTATTTGTTACTGGCCTCTCTTCTCTTGCCAAGGTCTCCCCCTCCTCTGGTTGGGGCGGGGTAGGGGGAGAAATGGAGAGCAATAGAGAAGCTTGCCACCCACAGATGTCAGCTCCTCAGTAGACTGTGGTAGATTTCTAATGAGACTTGTGGGTAGCTCTGGGGAGGGAAGGACTCCCTTTCTACCTATGGCTTCTAAGGCCCCTCCTCACCACACAATTCTCCAGCTGCCCACACCCCTCTGCAGGCCTTCATTCTCAACCCCAGTGAGTCCTGTCTGTGGGAGCTGGAAGCACTCACTGTCTGCCCATTGTGGATGGAATGGGAGCTTCTGCCCTTGCGGTTCTGTGCCTAACAAATACACTGGGCATTTTTGTCTCCCCCTTTAGCAGTCCATGTCTTGCTGAGTGTCTTAGTTAGGTTTCTATTGCTGTGATAAACACCATGACTAAAAGCAACTTGGAGAAGACAGGGTTTACAGCTCACAGCCTTTCAGGAAGGAAGTCAGGGCAGGAATTTAGGCAGGCACTGAAGCCTCCGACCATGGAGGAATGCTGCTTACTGGCTAGCTACCCCCGGCTTTCTCAGTTTTCTTTCTAATACACCTCAAGACCACCTGCCCAGGGGTGGCACCACCCACAGTGGGCTGGGCCCTCCTATCATCAATCATTAATTAAGAAAATGTTTTACAGGCTTGCCTACAGGCAATCTGATGGAGGCGTTTTCTCAACTAAGGTTCCTCTTCCCAGATAACTCTAGCTTGTGTCAAGTTGACAAAACAAAACAAGTAACAAAACAACCAGGACACTGGGTATAGTGGCATACACCTGCAGTCCTGGTACTCATGAGGAGCAAGAGGCAGGAGGACTGCAAGTTCAAGGCCAACCCAGGCTAAGTAGTAAGACTCTCTTTCTCTCTGTCTGTCTCTTTCTCTCTTACACACACACACACACACACACACACACACACACACACACACACACACACACACACAGAGTCCAGGTCTCTTACAGCTGGCAATTGATCCAGATTGACACAGACCTCCATATTTTCGGGTGTTCTGCCAGCAGCTCGGTGTGGGTTCATGACCCATATTCCTTTGCTTCATTGGCCATTCTGCCTCCTGAGGTGTGTCTGAGTTGTGAGACATGTATTTATTCAATTTAGAGCCATTCTGAGGTTGGTGGGGTGAGGGGTAAGTCCGGGATGAGATGAGCATAAAAAAAAGGGGGTGAGGGAGAAGGAATGAACAGCACCAAGGAGGGCCATGGAGGTGGCACCTGGCCTGGCACTTGCAGAGGACTGTGGGGACTGGGGGGCCATCTGAACCTGGTATCATGGGAGCGAGGGCAGAAGTCTATTAAGCTAGATCCTGCATGGTGAGTGTTCTGCTTAGGAGACAAAAGCTGGAAGGTGGGAGGTGGGATCAAGAGATAGCTCAAAGGACACAGGTCTGAGAGGGCAATCCTTGGGAGATAAGGAGGATGGCAGATTCCTGCAGGGGGCAGGTCATTTGGAGTCCTGGGAGCAGAGCACCTGCATTTGCAAAGGACAGCTGCCTGATTAGGGAAGTTCTGATTTTTCATCTGTAGCTGGTTTTTGTTTGTTTATTGTATGGTGCTGAGGATGAAATCCAGAGTCTTATGCATGATAGGTGAGTTCTCTGAACTATATCCCTAGTCCTGAGAAATACTGATTCTGAATAGGTAGAGTATATAGAAATAAGAGCACTCTGCCAAGTGGACAGAGGGTCTACTTTGACCTTATCCCAACATCAGTTCTTCTCTAGCTTCCCACTAACTGTTCTAGCATTTGTGCATGCATGAGCAACATCCATTTGTATTACTGTCTGTTTATAGTGCACAAGTGGATCATTGTACAAACCTTCTATTTCCTACAAAATCCTTATTATAGTGAGATGCAATAATAACTTCACAGTAAGTGGTCTTAGTGAGTTCCGGGGGATTGTAGGGATGCGTTCAAGCACTCCATGCAGAACAAAGCTAGCTATGCTTTCCTTGGCCTCAAGCCACAGCCCTCTGGGTGCACACAATGATCTCCGTGCCAAGTCACTCCCTGAGAGGTCAGGAGCAAAGCTGGAGGCAGGATCTCACCTCAGTGGGTATCAGAGGAGTTGGGCTCCGATTCTCCAGTGTGGTTGCTGGGTGGGTCCTTTCTTTGTTATGCTTCTGGGTAAGGTGAGTTCTTCGTGGCCCATGTAGTTCTAGGAAGATGGAAGTCCTGCTCCAGGCCAATATGAATGCCTTAGCTGGGATGGAGTTCCGTGAGCTCTTCCTGTATACTTCTTGAGGTGCAGCCCTGTTCACACTAGTCCCCTCCAGTGCCGTCTCCTTTGCTTCCCAAGATTCCAGGCTGACCAAGTCAAGGAAGTGACTGGTCCCCGCCCTCTGATGGGCTCCCAGCTTGGAGAAGCTCAGCTGCCATTTTGGCTGAGGATCCATGTTCTGTGATGTCCTTTGGAGTGCCATGCCTCTCTCAGACCTTTGCTGCTCTTCATAGCACGTCTTCACAGCTGGGACTCAGGTGACAGTTGGCTCACTGCTGTGTTCCCATTCTTATTCTCCTTATTGTTTTGAGCAAGTCTCGAAAAGAAAAGGGTGAGTGACCAGCTTTGGCCGCTGTGTAAACTGGAATTTTCTTAAACCTTGGCCCTCTGGTGCCTCCTCGGCCACGATGATGACTTACTTTCCAGCCCACATAAGGATATGTAAGGATGACAGGCACCTGGAGATGCTGTTAGTCTATCGCTGGCTGTCTTCATTTAAGGAGAAGAAACTTAAGAGTGCATTCAGGGTGCCCCGGTGCCCCTGTGCCTTGGTGAAGCAGGTGTGGCAAAATCACATGTAAGGAACCAGAATTCTTTGCTGTGATGCAGGGACCCATATTAGAGGAAGTGGGGGAAGCTCATATGTGGGGGACCTGAACTCTGCTGCAGTTCTGACCTAGGTTTTTAATCAACCTAAGAATGACTAACCCGTCCATTTTGAGCCCAGGGAGCTGTTTTTAGGATGAGCTAAACCACATTCCCTTGTTAAAACTTTCTAATTTCTTTGGAGCACAAACCGGTAATTTCTATATGCAGCTCAGTGAAATCAGTCACCTCATCATGTCTGCACAAGACCATTTCCAACCACACTACTTATTCTTGTCAGTTCTTATTCTGTTGACAATCAGGGCTTTGGAAATGATATCTGGGTTGGCTATGGATGAGTCCACAGATTGGAAGTTTGGGGAGCCTCTAGTTTAACAGGCTCCTGTCACTTAGGGCCATGAGGCCAAGGGTGGAATTAGCCTCAGGTTTCCAATGGCAACCTGATCATGGAATGATACATTGAGGTGGCTCATCAATAGTTATATCACTGAGCTCTTGTCATAGGTGATGCATCCCTGGGGCCTTGTCAAGGACCAGCCCTGACCTGTTGAAGGGTTCTTAAATGGAGGAGTGAGGAATCGAGAAATAATAGGAAGAAATATAGATGTAGATGAAGAAAAAGACAGAGATACAAGATAGCTTCAGGAGGGCCCCGGGTCAATACCTAGTTGTCCCGAGTTTATTCATGATGGGCCTTTTATACATCAACAAGATGAGGGGCAAAAGACCTCCCCCTTTCAAGGTTGAGGTATAAAGTACCAACAAATATAGACCCTTCAAAATACCTGGCAACCACAACTTTGGCCAAATCATCCTATTATGCAGCCTTGCTGAGCAAAGCAAGCTCAAACTTTCTGACCTTGAGTAAGGCCTTACTAGGGAGCCTCTGTGGGCCCCCACAGGGCCTCACCAGAGTCTGCACCATGCTTTGTGGATGTCATCTCCCCAAACTATGAGCAAAGGAAATCTCATTTATCTATAAAGCCTAAAAGTAAGGATGCATGCCATAATTAAATGTGAATGTGGTCCTCTAGCTAGTAAGACATTGGGAGTCAGTGTTGGTGTGTGACTAGAGTTTTGCCATTGTGTGGCCTTATTTTTCTCATGTGTGAAATCAGCCTCATGAGAACTTTTTGAGTTTGAAACAAGAAGTCTTAAGTAAAGCATCTAAAGGTTAGTTGCCCAAGGGAAAAGTGATAGGAAGGAGGACACGACTTGCTCCATCCGAAGCAAAAATATCCAATAAGATGAGCAAGACTTTATAATAAATATGTACTTCACTGGGTTATAAATATGTATGAAGCTATATTTTTTGCTTATTTGTTTTTTTGCATTCTAAGCAAGTGCTCTTCCTCTGAGCCATACCCTAAACCATGAATATACTTTTTTTTTTAAACATTGAAGAACTGCCTATTTGAGGATATTTTATTATTGTCATTGTTACAATATTGGCCCAAGTTATATTTTCATTCTTGAAGAGAGGTTCATCCTCTAACCATCCATCCATCCATCCATCCATCCATCCATCCATCCATCCATCCATATATCCATGCCTCCATAGATCCATACACCTACCCATCTAAACATCCCCATGCATCTACCTATCAATGCATCCATACTTCCATATATCCATCCATATATATGTATATATATATTAATGCATGCATGCATTCATCTACCTACCCATGCATGCATGCATCCACCTCTCCATTTCTAGAACATCTTTTCTATGATGGGCCTTATTTAAACAGCAGAGTGACTAGTGCATATGTAACTCTGGTCCTCACATAGCCCAGAGTTTCCTGGGAGAATGATAATAAATTCAGCAATGCAAGTTAAAAAAAAAACAACCACAAGGCATGGCAGAACTCTACAGCAGTTGCCTACATGTCTGGGGTCATCCAAGAACCTTCTCAGAAGTGATGGCTTTGTTAAATTAGAAATACCTGAAAACTGAGGCCAATGGAGGGATCTTGGGAAGACAAATGCTCCAGTGTTGAGGGCCCAGCCTGTGCCAAGGCTTGGTGATAGAACAAGACTAGAGGGACTAAGAAACCGCTGCCAGTTATATCAGATCAGGAAGGGAAATGTAAAAGAAATAAGGATTAGAGCTTTTTCCCTTAGAGGGGAACATAACTATTTCGGACCATAATGTTAGTGATCACTCTGATGTGAAGGTATGTGGTCTGAGGTACTGAAGTGTTCCAAGGGGGATCTTAGAGTGTTGTGTATGCTCCTGGTGGCACTTGGGTGGAACCCCCCAAGTGTCAGTAGTCCTCACTGATGCCTGGAGAAAGGCCAAGTGAGTAGGGGAGAGCTCTCGGTATTCTACTTCTGTACCTGTTCATCGGGGTCCTTTGTCAGGCTGACAGTAAAGTGTACCCACCATGCTGGCCAGCCCTAGAGTAGCATTTAAATGTTGGGGTTACAAATGTCTCACATAGGCTGACAAGACTTCTCCAGGAGTTTCCACAAACTTTCATGACATTCACGGGTGCCTCTCTGGGTGCAAGATCTGTTCTCTGACATTTGATGCCTGAATCTCATAAGGACCCGAAATCCACCTGGGTAGTTGTCAAGTGAGTCTTTTACTTTGTCCCATGTGGCTTTGTGTTTCCAAGGCTCTTCCCATCTGAAGAATTAAAGCCTTTTATAGACCGTGCAGCACCTTCACCCAGGAAGAGAAAAGTGACACTAGGCATATGACATATGGGGAAACAGAGGCATGCATAGACAGTGGGCATGGCAGGCATGCTGCACTAAGCCAGGGACTTGGAATCAGATGCCTTATGACTTTAACTCATACTTTGTTGTTTTCTTGTAGCCTATTGACTGCAGGCTATTGACTTTCTACGACCCTCGGTTTCTTCATATTCAGAGTGGAATGATGGGGCTGGGAGATGGATCAGTCAGTTTAGTGCTGAAGATCTGAGTTCAATCTCCACTTTAAAAGACAGGCATGGTGATGCATGCTTACAAACCCAGTGCTGGGAGGCACCATTAGAGAAATCCCAGGGGCTCACTGGGCAGTTGTCCTAACCTAATTGGAGAGTTCCAGGCCAAGAGAGACAATGCCTCAGAAGACAGGGTGGATGGCTCCTGAGGAGTGACACTCAAGGTTGACTTTGGGTTTCCATATGCACAAGCATAAATGTGCACATGTATGCACTCATGTGCACCCACACAGATAACCTCACACATAGGCAAAAGAAAAAGGTGGAATAATAGTGTCTATTGCAGAATTGTTATAGACTACAACATCAATGCACAGCAGGTCTACAGTGAAGTTCCCATTTCTCTCAGATCTTGGGGGTGCAGCTCATATGTCATGAAGAGTCACACAGGTGAGACTCTTTGGGTAGGCAGTGCATAGCAGCAGTATACTCTTCCTTCATACCATCTGCTCATCACAAAATGCCCATATAGAAGCTCCACTGAATGGGTGTTACCAGCCAAGAACACTCTCTGCAAGTCTGCCCTTCTTCTATTGATATTTGGGCTTAAGTCAGTGGGTCTGTAGCATATACCCACAGGAAACACCCCGGGATCTGCTGGCACATATGCAGCCTCGAAACAGCCTGCTGGCAGAGCAGCCCTGGAATGTTTTAGCTTCAGCCACTGTTGTGTTCTTGACTCCCACGTCTCCTCATCCCGAGGAGGATGTCAAAGTGACTTACAGAATGACAACTGGCGTAGAATAAGAAGCCACAAGCATGGCTGGACATGGTGGAGCATACTTGTAATCCCAGCAAGTGGGAGTGGAGGCAGGAGGACCAGAAGTTCAAGCTTAGCAGCAGCTAAATAGCAAGCTACGTGAGACCTTATCTTTAGAAAGAAAGTTGTTTCCAGTTTCCGGCTCTTATGAATAAAGCTCCTGTGAGTATTTTCGAGCAAGTGTCCTTGTGCTAGGATGGAGCATCCTTTGGGTCTATGCCCAGGAGTGGTATAACTGGGTCTTGAGGTAGATGGATTTCCAATTTTCTGAGGAACTGCCATATTGATTTCCGGAGTGGCTGTACAAGTTTGCACTCCCACCAACAAGGAAAGACTGTTCCCCTTTCTCCATGTCCTTGCCAGCCTAAGCTATCACTTGTGTTTTTGATCTTAGTCATTTTGAAAGGTGTAAGATGGAATCTTACTGGGACATCAACCCAGCCACAAAACCTTCCACCTACCATTTGCCATGCCCGAAAGATGTGCTGGAGCAATGGTGGCACAGAACTTGTAGGAGTGACCAAGAAATGACTGGTTCAACTCGAGGCCCACACCACAAGAGGGCGCCACGCCTGACATGGCCTGGATGGCATGGAAACAGAGGCTGGGTAGCCCAGGGGTCACTAGAGAGGCTTCATCCAGCAACTGATGCAGAGACCCACAGCCAAACATTAGGCAGAGCTCGGGAACCCTGTGGAAGAGGGGCAGGAAGGATTGTAGGAGCCAGAGGGGTCAGGGAAACCGCAAGAACATGACCCACAGAATCAACTAAGCAGGGCTCATAGGGGCTCACAGAGACTGAAGCAACAATCAGGGATCCTGTATGGGTCTGAGCCAGGTCTTCTGAATATATATTATGGCTGTGTAGCTGGGCATTCTTGTGGGACTCCTAACAGTAGGATTGTCTCTGACTCTTTTGCCTGTTCCTGGGACCCTTTTCCTTCTAATGCATTGCCTTGTCCAGCCTTGATACAAGAGTATGTACCTAGTCTTATTGCAGCTTGTTATGCTATTTGGTACCCCTGGAGGCCTGCTCTTTTCTGAAGGGAAGTGGAGGAGGAGTGGATCTGGAGGAGAGGGGAGGTAGAAGGAAGGGACTGGAAAGAGTGTGTGTGTGTGTGGGGGGAACTGCACTCGGGGTGTAATATATAAGAGAAGAATAAAATAAATAAAAAGAAAAGGAAAGGGGAAAAAAGTCACCAGGATGCACAGGGAGCCCAGGTGCCTGGTGCAGGACATCAGGCTTTGATCACAGGTGGACATCTGCGGTGGTTTGGATAGGTATGGCCTCCAGAGACTCATGTTTGAATGGATGGTCAGTAGGGATTGGCACTATTAGGAGGTGTGGCCTTGCTGGAGGAAGTGTGTCACTGTGGGGGCAGACTTTGAGGTCTCATAGGCTCAAGCCATGCCCCGTGTGGCAGTCTCTCTCCTTCTGCTGCCTGCAGATCAAGATGTAGAACTCTCAGCTCCTTCTGCAGCACCATGTCTGCCTGTACAGTGCCATGTCCCACCATGATAATAATGGACTAAACCTCTGAAATTGTAAGCCAACTCCAATTAAATGTTTTCCTTTATAAGAGTTGTGGCAGTCATGGTGTCTTTTCACAGCAATAGAAACCCTAACTAAGACAGCCTCTGATGTAACTCTGAACCTCTTAGCAGCTAGACTGAAAGGGAAGCAGATTTAGCCAGCCTGTGATGTCATTCAGCAAACACTCAGCCATGTCCCCAGTACAAAAGGACCATAAAAGTTTCTTAGGTCATATCAGTTTCTCTTAGAACTCATCATGCACTCTGAGCTCTTCTGGATAAAGGACTTACTGGATTATAGGAAAGTAATGGTCTTATCACCAAACTCAATGGCATTTACAATCAGACATTGCAAGAAAGTCCATTTCTGAAAAGCCACAATTGATATTTGGGACAGATTTCATGGAAAGAAATGAAGCATCAGGGTACCCTGGCCCACGTCTTCTGTTTCTAGTTTATTTTCTCTGGTGGACGGCTTGACGGGCATCAACTCATCTTCCACATAAACTTCCAATCCATCCCAGAGCACAGACACACTAATGTGGACATTCCTACCTTGAGGGGAGGGCAGCATGTATATAGCACTCAACTCATCTAGTTTTGATCATATACTTTCAAGAGGCTGTTGAATTATTTTCTTGTAACAAGTTAAAATACAATAGAACAGAACACTTGAAAAAGATGAGATTTAGTTCATACTACAAAGTTAGAATTATGAGAGAGGTCTTGGAAGTAACAAATGACAGAAATACGTGAAGGAGCAGAAATGGACTGAGAGGCCACAGAGGCCTTTTACTAATAGTCAAGGTACTAGGCAGGAGCTGGGAAACAGAGCTGGCACATGCGCAATTAAATTCAGGGTCCCACTCGGAGTCAGGTGCCCTCCAGGTGTTCATTCCTGTGTCTTTACTCACTTTGCTCTGTTCTCTTCCCATTTGGGTGATTGACATTTGCACTCTTTACCTTTCAAAGCCAAGGGAAGAAATGATCCCTCATCCTCAAGCTTGACCACCATGGAAGACTTGGCCATTCTGGGAACTAATGTGATGACCATCTGGGCGATCTCAGGTGGAGTTTTGCTGGATACAGAGGTGCACACGTGCTGTGGGATAATGCTCTTGAACACTGGTTTTATAAAACGCTGGTTGGCCAGTACCCAGGCAGGAAGTATAGGTGGGGCAAGCAGCCTAGGAGAATTCTGGGAAGAGGAAGGCTGAGTTAGGAGTCACCAGCCAGACACAGAGGAAGAAAGATGACAAGGCAGAACTGAGAAAAGGTACCAAGCCACGTGGCTAAACATAAATAAGAATTATGGGTTAATTTAAGTGTAAGAGCTAGTCAGTAATAAGCTTGAGTTAATGGCTAAGCAGTTATAAATAATATAAGCCTCTGTGTGTTTAGTTGGGTGGGACATAGGAAAACTTCCAACTACACACACCTATCACCCCAGAACTTAGGAGGTGGAGGCAAGAGCATTAGGAGTTCAAAGTTATACTCAGAAACAGCAAGTTCAATGCTAGCCTGGGGTACAGGAGAGTCCGCCTCAAAAAAA
>CABHPR010130739.1:0-24506 GCA_902168415.1 Peromyscus melanophrys
TAAACCTTCTCCTCCCCAACTGGCTTTTGGTCATAGTGTTTCATCGTAGCAATAGAAACACTATTCAGGGCAATACAATACGTTTGATGCACCTATGTTTTGTGAGTACTAAACTCAAGTATATGAACCAAATGTCCTTAGCTTGAAGGAGAAAATACCTGTCAAATCATGGTAAGTCAATATGTGAGTATATTCATTACTTTAATCATCAGAATATTGGAAAAATCTGATTTTAATGTTCTGCCATTAACAACTGCTTGGTGGGTCACTGTGGCTGCTGTCTTAGGTGATCACTGGATACCTCTTCTGAAGTGACTAGGGCATCTATGAGTACAATTTATTTGCAATGCATCTGATGGTCATTGTGAGCCTTTATAATCTCTGGTTATATGAATAATAGCCTATATTTAAAATACTTTACTTGTTTATTGATGATTAATTTTCTCTTCCTAGTCAACTTTACAGTCAACTTGGGATCTATTAAAATAGCCAATTAGAATTTTCCCTGGGTGGCAGAGAGTCAGTGGTTTGCCATAAGGAAAATTTGCATTTGTGCAATGTCAAGTCTTTTCTTCAAGGTGCATTTTATGTATATTTATTTCCAAGTGTCTTGCCTTTATTGTGAGCATTATTGCTATCTTTTTTTTCACTTTAAGGCCAATTTAATTACATTATGCTCAAATATGGCCTTTATGATTATACTTTCTCATATGGTTTGAAATTTTCTTTGTGATCTAACACATGACTACTGTTCTTTTTCTGTTTTATTTTTTAAATATAATAAGGATTTTTTAAAAGAATATACTCTGTTAACAGTTTCTGTGTACATTAACTACATTGTCTTATTATATGGATGCTTAGTTACATTTTTATTTCCTCATAATTTTTTTTGTCTTAGAAACATTAAATTAATATGATTTTGGATAAAAATATGCTGTTGTGGAATATTCTTTATTTGTTTCTTTGTTGTTTGCAGCTATATCATTAGTATTCTTGTATATATTTCTGGTGCTTTATAAGTTTTTTCAGCATGAAATAACCTTCTCAACCTTATTCAATAATTCTCATCTTGAATACTGTTGTTGTCTATTATGCATCCGGGCTACTTTGATTATGTCAGCATTTGCCCACTCTGTGATCCATCCATATAATTTGTGTTTCATTATTTTATATTTGTCTGATGTAAGCAGCATGTAACACTATATAAACCTCCAAAACATCCTAGTGAATAAGAAAATAATAATCCCTCATGGTACTTTCATTCTTTGGGGCTGAGCTGAGAGGGAACCTTACCAAGAATAGAAAAATAATTTCAGGTTTTTGTATTCCTTATGATGGAAGGAAATGAGTCATATGTTGAAGTCAAGTTAAGTAAAATCACTAATATATTATTCTTTGCCTTATATCCCATACTTCTTATCTTTTCTACTGATTATCATAATAACTCACTATTATTTTAATTTCCCTTCCTCATCTCTTTTATTGGTAGAGTCTATTTACCTTAAATTAGTTAAAAATGGTTTACTTTATTTAAACTCATATTGAAGTATATAATTTCTCAGTCAATATCTATAACTAATTAGTATTTTCCCCAAATAACAATAGGACTAAAACATTGACATTTTGTTTACCTGTCTTTTCCCTGAACACATCACACATCTGTGTTCTCTTGAAATTTAGTTCCATATTTTAGTACTCTTTCTTGGGAGCCAAGATGATCCAGGGCTTTTCCTGAGAACCTGATGTACACAGAAAGAATGTAGTTCCATGTCTAATACAAGTAACATGCATGGTAAAGCCAGTATTAGCCTGGAGCCAGGGCCTTGGACAAGCTATAACTTCTGACCCTGAGGCTCAACTCTTCCTACAAAGGACTATGGTTAACAGTCCCATGGCCACTGTGTGTTCAGTCTGTGACACACTTGAGATATCATGTGTTCTTTTTGTGCACAATCGCTTGATTAGTTCCCTACTGACTTCATCCTCACTGTATAATAGCTTCCTGCTGACTTTCTGTCATATATATACAAGCTGCTGTACTTCTCAATAAACTTGCTTGGCAAAAGATATAGTTTATGCAAGACCTCTTGACCCCAGCTTTCACATCTTTGTTTTCCCATCCAATGGACGTCTGTCTTGGAGACTTAACACCAAAGAACAGCCTGCTGGCCCAGGTCACCTTTTGTATCACTTTACATATTTGTACTAAATTTTCCATTCTTCTGAACTTCTTGCTTACCAGGACTTTGGTTTCAGCAACTGGCTGTGTATGAATATATGCAGAAGTGTGTTATATAAGTTATCTTCATATCCACACATTTTTTGAGAATCCATTTATTTTCCTTTTCCCAAGTATATACTACCCACATGTTTCAGAGACAGCATAAAAGTTGAAATTTCATTTTAACTTTTAATGGTTTTTGCATGACTATATATTTTTACTTTGCCTAGAATGTTTTATTTCCAGTCATATAATTTCTAGTGTATATTTGGTACTATTCATAAGTATTTTGTAAAAGATTTACATAAAATGATATGTTTAAAATATACATCTCAACTAATTTAACGTGCTATTAAGTAAATTATTGTAAGAATTAAATTTTAGTTGGAAAATGAACATCATTAATGAGTGTAATATTACCTTTACCACGGTGAATATTTGGTATTTCTTTAATCAAATTCTCTCATCACACAACTCATAATTTGAAGATATCCCTGATGATTTCATAGAAATGACATTTTCAGCATCTCAAGTGGCAATTTTTCACTTGTTCTTTACCCAAAAACTATCAGTATGAGTTGTGATGGAATACTTCCCACGATGAATTCCATGAAATTTTTGCCACTCAGGCCACTTTAATTATATATATGCCTGCTGCAAAGTTAGATCTTCTGAGGTATATAAAGGTCCTTTTGAACAGCAAGTACATTCAATCTCGAGTAATAAAAGTATATTGCTAAATGAAGTGTTTTCCCCAAATAACTTTCAGCGTATAAAGTTCTTGGATATATTTGTTCACTCTTGAAATTCATAATTCCCTATGAAGAGCCATTGTTTCCAACTTTGTGTGAAAGAATGCTTTGTACACAGTGACAGACCTTCAAGGCACTGATGCTGAGAAGTCATCTGCCTCAGAGGTGCTACTAACTAACTTACACAGGGAACAGAAGCACGTTACTAATCCGTTTGAGACACCCATGCTGTATTTTCATCTTAACAAATAATACCCAAAAGAGTATGAAAGGAGTTTCATTCAAGTATACTTTAATGCTTCTACCTAAAATTATAAAGTTGCTTCAGTCATCTAATAAAAAGGAATTTACTTAAAAACTGCAAAGAAGTGCTTTGGATAAAGAAATAGTATGACATCAACATTCATTGAAACACTGTTGTTTTGTTTTGCTTTATTCTGCTTTCCTCGGATTCTCATGTACCCCAGGTTGTCCTTGACCTTGCTATGTAGTGGAGGAGGATGTAGAATGTCTGATACTCCCTTTACCTCCCAACTACTAGAATTACAGCTTTTGCACCACTGTGCCCAGTTTATGCAGTGCCAAGAATCCAAGCCAAGGCTTCTTCCATGTCAGGCTGCCACTCTATGCACTGCACTACATTCTCTGGCCCAGCACTTTTTTTTTAAAGAAGATTTAGATTTTCTTTAGCCACTGGTGCAGATTGAGAGTAAATGTGTCATTTAATAAATACATGCAGTCATAATTAATCCATTAGTGGTCAGTTTTATAAAATTGATGAGAACCTTTTAGAGTGCATTTTAGTAGAATTTTTAAAAGTTAATTATACCAAAAATTATGATGTATTAACTTATTTGTCAAATAATATTTAACTGCTTCAGTATTGTGTAACCATTTTAAAGCTGTTTTAATTTAATAAATTATATACATATTAAGACTCATTTCTTACTCATTTAATTATGCTATTTCTCGATCATATTATGAACATTTATTGACTAGTGTATTGTTCAAAATAATAATTTAAGCAGATATAGGCTGCTGTTTGGAAGAGTGAGTCTTCAGTTTGGGCCTCAGAAAGAAGCAACATTCTTACAGATAGTAAAATTTAGTCATTAATTGCTAATTCCTTTTCATATCTTTCTTTACATTTCCATGCAGGAGTTTTTGTTTTGTTTGGGGTTTGGGTTCTGTGGGTTGGGTGTTATTTTTTTGTTTTCTTTTTGTTATTCAGGGTATCACCTTGTAGTCCTGGCTGGCCTGGAATTCACTATATATAGACCAGGCTGGTCTGGAATTCCAAAGTTAGGGGAATAGAGACATGAACCACCACTTCTAGCCACAAGTTACTTGCATTGAGATTCTACACCATTTAAGAAGAATGAATTTTAAGTTTCTTATAGTTCCTTTTAATATAGTTTTCTTTTCATTTTGAACACTCTAAGTGGGAAATGAATGAGCATTATGAATAAAGAATTTTATTATGAATATCATGCATGTTAAATAATTTGAAATGCTGTCTTTTTATTTATTACTTTTAAAGCTGTTGGTTTTTTATTTGCAAAGTCATTTGAACAGCAGATTCAAGAATCCAACATCCATATACAAATAGGATGAAGGCTGTGGACTTACCTGGGTGTTGGTAGCCATATGCTTTTGATCCATGTCAATTTAATTATGTCAAATGCTTGCCATTGATCAAACACCAGATGAAAATCTTACAAACATTCCTAGCTAATAGTATTGATTTTTCCAATTTTATTTTAGTGACTTATTAAACATTTTTAAGGATTATAAATCACAGGGTAACTAAATCTTACATTTTCCAGAATTTTGTTCACATGGCTTGATTTGGTTTTGCAGTATTGTTGTAACAGGTAGAACAGGCATTGAATATTCCTACTGTGCAGGTGAAATTAAGTGGGAATCAGCCAACCTGATTAATTTCAGAAAGATTTCAGCCTGCACTTTCTGTTTTATACCCCTTTCTGCTGTAATGCATGCCTTCCTACAAGCAGTTCTGCAAAAACTGTGGAATGAAATTTGAATGAAGTCATAGGGAAGAACTGCTTACATTTGCCCTTTGTACCTAATTCTGTTATTTAGCTGGCTTATGACTACACAGAAAATAGAGCCATAATCTTGTTTAGAAAGATTCAGCAAGCATTCTGCACAGGGTGTTTTATTACAAAGCCTGTGTTCAGACTCTGATGAATGTTAGCAAGGGCGATAAAACTGCATTGAAAAGCTGTAGAGTTACCTTATTTAGTTAAGGAACATTGTCTTATTTAACAATCCATGTTTCTCATCAAAACCTCAATATTTCTGAAAGAACTCTTAGGCTTCAGAGCATGGCATCAAACCCCTGATAGAATCTTGAGTATGTTCCTTACATATATGCTCCTCAGGGATTTTCTCAAATCTGTTGTTCTTCGAAGTCTGTTTACCCGAGTCTCATGATGTCCTACCTGATTCTGGTCTCTAGTGTCTTTATGCAGATAACAACATCACTTTCTCTCACAGGAGTCTTTTCTGATGTGGAATTCCTCTCAATCCCATTACCCATATAGGCCTTATCTAGAGTCATGTTTCCTGTCCATTAGTGATCATGTTATTTTCTGCCTTTTCCTCTCAGACAATCTCCATTAGTTGCCCTTTTGTTTGATAGCAAAAGTTTATATTTGAAGTGAATTGTCTACCTCTTAAACCTTCATACAGTTTACCTATACAGCTTTGAAGGCCGAGATCTTTCATTCAACAGTTGCTGTTGCTGTCTTTAAAATGAGAGTTTAGAGTCAAACTACATCATAGATCAAACATCATTAAGTTTTTTCTTAGGAAAATGAAGCTATAGATATTTTAGAAACCTCTCTACCATAAAATGTCCCAGTTTTTCTCTTATAAATTTTAACATTTTAACATTCTTACGTGCCCTTTCACATTCTAAAAATCAGTGTAGATGTATTCTGAGAGGCTGTTTGCAGTCGTAAGTTTAGTTTCTGAAGTCAAGCAGCTATGGTTGAAAAGCTATGCAGGAACTTGACAGCTTAGTTGTAAAGGGAGTTTTTCTGTCCCAATTGCCGGTCCCAAATACACACACAAAATCTTATGTTAACTACAAAATGCTCAGCCATTAGCTCAGTCTTATTATTAACTAGCTCTTACATTTAAATTGACTCATTTATATTAATCTGTGTATTGCCATATGGTCCATGGCTTTACCTGTTCTCTGGCGTCTTGTTTCTTGGGCAGTTCACTCACTTCTCTCTCTGCCCTCCTTCATCCCAGTCCTCAGTTTGATTGTCCCACCTAACTTCCTGCCTGGCTGCTGGACAATCAGTGTTTTATTAAGCCAGTTTGAGTGATAAATCTTTACAGTGTACAAGAGGATTATTCCTTAGCTTAATAACTTAATAACTTGTGAATTAGGTAGCTTCTTTGTGGTTGAGCTTCTTCATTTGCCCAGTGTGTGTTATTACAGGACCGTCAGTAGGTATAAGGATAAAACAATGTAGCATGTGTGAAGTACTTAGCCCATTGCCTGGCACATAGTAGGTACTGCATGACCTCTTACATTTTTTTTCTTGCTAGTAGAAACAATGATTTTTTGTATGCTAATACCATAAGAGTGATTGTCACTATTATATATCCCTCAACTAAAGAAAGAGTTTAACTGAAAACAGTTTAGGAAAGAACACTGTGAGACATGCTCATGGCTAACAAGGATCAGAAACCTCAGTAGATACACAGGAGAAGATAAAAAGCCAAAGAACAGTGGATGCTGTGGATGCTAGCAGCAATGAGGCAAGGCATTTGGTATATAGAGGGAACTGTGAGTTCCCTGCAGCTATTAGTTGGATTTGTTTTCCCTAGTTATGCATGTTCTGCAATTATGTGATTTTGACAACTGGACTTAAGGGCTCCTGTGAACTGACCAGCAGTGCAACCCCTTAATAATGAAAGGCAACACTTGGGTATCTTAACCCATTATACATTAATTATATACTCATAAAAAAATGTCCTCCATGAAAATCACATATATACAACTAAATATACCCTTAGATTTTGCTTTGTAAAATTAATAGTAATGTATTAATAACAGAAGAATTCACAACATCATTCACTAAACTTTGTTCTTAATATGCCCATCTTCTTTCTCCACATAAAATGTCTGATTTCTGCATTTTGGGATTCAAATAATTATAGATGCTGAGAATAATGAAAAGGAAATGAAAGCAAGACTCTAAACTTGCCCTCGGTCTTGCAGTCAAAAGATAGTCAAATCAGTGGAGAAAAAACTCCAGAGAATGAATCTGATGCTGGATAACCTAGACCCCATGGAGATGGGATCGGTAAATGCATTCTCCATGCTTACTCATCTTCCTGCAGTCATCTAGAAGACCAGAAGTAGCCATGCCCAAATGAAGTGCAACATGAGCAGTGCAGTGATAAGGTACTGGAAATTAGGTACCAAGAAGCCCAGGCCTGTGAAAGTAAGGAGAGAGGGGTCTCAGAGCAAACTGATGCTGCTGACACCTAGATCATGGACTTAGCCATTGGAGCTGTGAGAACATACCTGTCTGTCATTTGGGTCACCCAACCCATGTTACTTCGTCACAGCATCCCTGCAAAACCAGTGCAGTCAGGGTGGACTTCTGAAAAGTGCCATCTGAATGCTAGTCTGCCTGAAATAAGGGAATGAGCTGGGTATTGTCTGAAGAGAAAATAATGGAGAAAGGGCCACAAGCCCAGAGTCTTGATGCAGTGAGGACACCGTGTACTTGTGATAAATATCTGGTTAATACGTGAAGTGGCTGATTGGATGGTAAAGAGTATATTCAGTACTCTCATGATGAATTGGGGGACATTGGAGTAAGCAATATGTGCTTGGAATCTCACACAAAATCCAGAAATTCCTTCCTGGGATGGCTTTGGAGGACAGGGCCAGCAGAGACATGATACTGTTTTTTCTCAAAACTATCCCAACAAAAATGGGAGAGGAGGTAGTTAAGGTTTACAGTGTATTCCTAAGTAGGAGAAACAAGCTCATATGGGAGCTAAGAGGCAGAAGGACACAGATGAGCTTCTCCCCTCAGGGGAAACATTTTGGTGATGTTAACATGGAAAATCCCAAAGAGAGTGAACTCAACCACTCTCAGTTCAGCTTGCTTAAGCCAGATGATACTGCTGACAAGTGCCACTTATTTACAAAGCTCTGTGTCCAAACTGTAAAGCTAAAGGTTGTGTCTTTCATTTGACTTCCCTTAATTCTAGAATGACTTTTTATTTAAGGCATTTGAACAGAGCAGTTCAGGGACAATATTAGAAGAGAACAGATAATTACATGCCATTCAAACTGTTGACAAAAAATGAATGTAATTATGGCCTGGGTGAAGCTGCGATATGCTGGCTTCAAGCAGGAAGTCACATTATTAGTTCTTTACAGCACACAAATGCAGTTTCTAAAGAAGCTTGTGTTTTGAATTCCTTGTGAATACACCTCACCGAACTGCGCTCTGGTAATAGATGATTAACATGACTTCTTCTTAAAGCAACTTTTGCCATACAATTATTTCAGACTACAGACAGGTATAAGTTTGCATTCGGGGAGATGTGGGAAGGGGATGCATTGCCGGGAAGTGATTGTGAGGGCAAAGGTTGCATCACCGCTCTGTGCAGCCAACATGAACCAGGAAAATGTCTCTTAAAGGAGCCACTCACTTGTTTGCCGCCAGCAGACAGAAGCTGTGCAGCCTTGGCTGCTAGCTCCGTCCCATTTTGGCTTTTTTACAGTCCTAGACCATCTGTGCCTCCTGTCTCTGCCCACCAGCCTAGAGGCCCCGGTGTCCTGGGGCTTGAGGCTCTCAATTGCTTTATGTCACAAGGACTCAAGGTACCTCCCCACCGCTATGAAGTTTCCATTCAGCACCCAGAGTCCCTTTACCTGTTCTGCCAGTGGCCTTGTGTCCTCTGGGCGCTGCCTTACTTGCACAGCCGAATGTCAGTCTCAGGGCAGCCCCATGGCTCTACTTCCCCCGTCGCTAGGAACTCTGGTTGGCCCGGCTTTCATCACATCTCCGCTGCCATTCAGCCTGCCAAGCGATGGTGCCCCTGGAGTCTCAGTGATGCCCATGCTAGATCAGCCGCTGATCGCGCTGCTGCTGCTTGTGGTGGGGGCTTCTGAAGCTACTGCTCTTTCTTGGACTGCTAAGTCTGCGGTGGCTACCCGGTCCCTGACGCTGCTGTCTGCATCCTAGGTCCTGCACTCGAGACCTATTCTATTCTATCCTAAATTACTTTCTACTATACCTAAGCCTACATTTCTCCAACCTCACAAAAACTTTTATGACCTACTAATATGCAACTTTAGACCTAACTTAGTAGAGAGAGAGAGAGAGAGAGAGAGAGAGAGAGAGAGAGAGAGAGAGAGATTCTTGCTGCAGCCTACTATTACCTTGTTCTGTATTTACAATTTGACTCCCAAAGAAAAGACAATCACTGCACCCCAAATAATTATCCGAGCATGCCTAGTTAACTTGCAGGGTTTCTTCTCTTTTATCTTCTGTACCCAAGTTCCACATTCTAGCACCATCTGTGGGAGTCCAGCTCTGACCTGTTGCAGGGTTCTTGCGGGGAGGAGAGAGGAATGAGGAAGTGTAAGATAGAAATAGAGTAGATGACAAGAAAAACAGAGACACAGGAAAGCTTCAGGAGGGTTCTGGGTCAATACCTGGTCACCTTGAGGTTTATTCCAAAGGGCTTCTTATGCAATGCCAAGGGGCAAGGCAAAAGATCTCCCCTTTTCAAGATCAAAGCACCAAGTCCTGTCAAATGTAGACCCTTCAAAATACCTGGTAACCATATCCATGGCCAAATCGTCCTATTATGCAGCCCCGCTGGGTAAAGCAAGCTCAGATTCTCTGACCTTGAATAAGGTCTTACTAGGGAGCCTCTGTGGGCCCCCACATCCTTCCAAGGGGATTCTACAGCAATGCGGTGACACACCTGCTAGTCTTCATGCTGGTGGTGTATCTGGAGGGCCCCTGAGGGTTTGGCCTTGGCACAAGTCTAGCAGGAGGGGTGGATCTGTGCAGGAACCAGCAAGGGTCTGTAAAACAACTGGAACAGATTTACATCTTGGTGTCATAGCAAAAGCTATGGCTTTGAGTTAAAATGTATGAACATTTTCCAGGGCCTGGTTTCGACCCAATGAAACACATCTTTAAATCTATGACTAGAGAAAATATTCTGAATGGAAGCGGTTGAATGAGTAAAGGAGGAGGAGGGAGGCTTCCATACCCTCTCTAATGCTAACCTGTCTCTAAAAAATGGGAACAGTAAAGTCCACAGAAATTTAAGGGCTCCCAAGACTGTTTGTAGTCAGTGCTCTACCAGTTTATCAAAACTGCATTTATCAATGTTAAAACTCTGAACCTCTGAAGCTACATCTGAAACCAGTTTATCCTGTACTATGTAGTATATGAATGAGTCACACCTGTCTGTACTTTTAACAGAAAACTTACTGATGTGCTACCAAGGTTCTTGTAGCCTTGGGGTTGGGGGAGAGAGCTGTTAATTGGCAAATCTGTTAGTACCCAGGTCATCAAACACCATCAGATCTCAGAAGGATAAGTAAATGAACAGAAGTGAGACAGTTTTCCTATCTGTACATAAACAAACTTTAAAGCACCTGTTCCTTTTATCTAATTCACCAGGAGACACAGCTGGTTGATTACTGAGGGCAGTCCATAGTAAAAATTTACATTGAAATCTCTTCTGTGAGTTTATTTTTTTCTAATATGGTAACAAGGTAACTTATGTCTAGACCTAATAGTAGATCTAGGAGAGGGAGATCTGTGGCCTGAATTTTACTCATAAAGAGAACTGAGAAGGCAGCTGAAGCCTTAGTTGTTGCTGTTAAACAAAGCCATCACTAGCCTAGTCATCAAACAGCATCAGAGTTCTGAGAAGGACATTTTACCTGAGTTAATGATTGAAAATGACAGAGACTTACCTCCCAGCTACCTAGACAGCTACTCCAGGTTCCCCCATGGTCAAGGAGTGTAGAGGTCTCAGGGCAACAACATCAGGTCTCAGAAGATCTGACAGTTATGGGGTAGGAACTTGTGGGGAGAACCAACCTACCTTGTCTAGGCAAAAGTGAGGCAATGGATTCCCCAGAATCCTGATGTCCATGGTCTGAAAAAGGCCCTGATAGCAGTCGAGGCAAAAGGTAGTAGTTGAGGTGAAAGGTTGTTTTTGCTCAGTGGCTGGTGCTGCCACTCTGCAGCAAGTTCCAGGTGGAGGTTCTTCTATGCCCATCTATCTTCTTTGGAGGAAATAAGGGTACTGCCAGGAGCTGGTGTGTCTCTCTATCACAAAAAGCTTTTTAATTAAACATTTTAAATGCCATATTCTGCAGATCTCTGAGTATTTGACGGTTATCTGTCTATGAGGTATGAATGACCAACTATCAACTTGTGTTTCCTAACAGTCTTCAATATGTTAGCAGCTTTTATAAAACGAAGAAAATGGGCTTGTGAGTTGGGGTATGGCCCAACTCTGAGAAAAGGACCCTCTTGGGGGACCAGAAACTCCATTATAGAATATATATCTTGTTTACCAAATACTTTATTTATCAGACCTATGCCATTGTTTATTTAAATTCTTTAGAAGCTTGGTGTTGAATGCTTGGCAAAGACATAGGTGTAAATCTCTAAGTTAGCTTTTGTTAATCTGAATGGATCTTTATAACTTTCAATTTCTATTGTCATATGGAATATATTATAAACCAGAGCTGGATCAAATATAGCTTTACATTTTTATTGTCATACAAAAAGCCCATACCAATCCATAATATTTGAGGCTTGTTGCTATTTCATAACTGCAGTTTGTCATTGTTGTGAATCTCAATGTAAACATCTCAAATGCAGGTGGTCCTAGGCTACCACTGTAAAAAGGTTCAAAAGAAGCAAGATCATTAAGGGGCTAGCTAAGGCAGACACCAAGGCGGTTTCCTTGTTGCCACTGCCTTTCTCTGTCATAGATCCACTTTTTCAACAGGGCCATGGAGTTTCTAATGACCCCTGAGTGGTTAACATAAAAACAGCATTGCTCTCTTGAGGCCTTTTATAGGCCCCCTTATTGAAAGAATGATAACCAGGAGGACCAATTGAACAAATTTTAGGTCAAGGCCTCTTCTATCCTGGAGAATTATTTCAGCTATAGAGAAGAGCAAATATTCTAAATGTGTAACAGATTTTTCTAGGGCACTGCTATCTACATCTACTTTCATTTTTAAGGCCCTGTAGTTCTGATCTTTGAGTACCAGCAGATTATAATCTTGAATGATTTATGTAGAAATAACAGTTTCTTAAGGCCTTTTAATACCTCTTTGGTTCTGTATAAAGAAGGTCAAGTGTATTATCTTATTGCAGAACTGTGGTGGTATTGTGTTCCCCAAAATATTCTGCACCCTAATAAACTTATCTGGGGTCAGAGAACAGAAAAGCCACTAGATATAGAAGCCAGAAAATAGTGGCACACATGCCTTTAATCCTATCACTTAGAGGGCAGAGATCCATGCTCATCTCTGTGAGTTTAAAGCCACACTGGAAACAGCCAGGCATTGTGACTCATGCCTTTAATCCCAGGAAGTGATGGCAGAACGCAGAAAGGTATATAAGGCATGAAAACCAGGAACTAGGCTGGTTAAGCTTTTAGGCTTTTGAGCAGCAGTTCAGCTGAGATTTATTCTGGATGAAGACTCAGAGGCTTCCAGTCTGAGGAAACAGAATCAGCTGAGGAACTGGCAAGGTGAGGAAGCTGTAGCTTGTTCTGCTTCTCTGATCTTCCAGCGTTGACCCCAGTACCTGGCTCTGGGTTTGTTCTTATTAATAAGACCTTCTAAGATTCGTGCTACACAGAACCATTTTAGTTAATAAATCTATCAATTGACAGCTCTGGGCCCAGTTTCCTAGTATGTCAGTGGGCATTATAGGTAGACATTTTGTCCCCTATGCCAGGGAGTTTTCTCTTGACTCAGCATTTCAACCTATTTTGGGCAGGGAGCATGGGACAATGTATTCTCTTCTGGAACTGCTTTGAACTGACAATGGAACATTGTTATCAGGGCCCAAAAAGGCTGAAAGGCTAGTCAAAGGCTAGGCAGTGGGGCATTTGTCAGAAGCATGTGGTTATCTGACCCAGCTGTAGAGACAGGGAACAATCACATTGACTGGACTGGTCCACATCAGGCTTCAGCAAGTCCAGAGCTCATGGTCATTTGGAACAGGTTGTAGTCAGCAACTGATGCTTGGATGTGTCTGGAAACCTGTTGAGACAAGTTCAAACTAAGAATGTGAATTAAAATTTATGAACTTATTTGGAACTTTTAGGCCCATAGTAGTAATTGGGAAGAGGAGGAGTTCCAACACCAGGAGAGAGAAAATAGCATCCTCAGGAATGGACAGGTAGGGAAAACTCAAGCTGTACTGCTGTACTTACCTGGAGATCTTTTGATCTTTGTGAAGTGGATCCAAGTTTTATGAAAAGGGAGGGAGGGAGAAGGGAAATACAAACTGAAATTTAGAAATAGCAAGGTAATAACAATTGATATAAGGGCCTAATTTATCTTATGTAAATTATTGTGAAAGAGCCACTAATTTAAGTCCAAAAATAGATATTAATCATTTAAGAAAAATTATGCTTTAAAATTAAATGCCAATAGAATTATATAAATGTCCATTTTCAGTTTAACTATATATTTCACATAAATATGTATATATTAATATACACATAACCTTTATTGTCATTTGAAAATGAATGTAATTGACACTGTCAGAAAACCAGGTAGGCTGCCAGCAGACCCTCTCGTCTCTCCTTCACCCAGATCCCATCCCGCAGCAGTCTAGTCCCTAGAGCTACAACACAACACCAGCTGCAGCCTTGCCTCCTTGCACCCATATCTCCTGTGAATCCCACAGCCCATTTCCTCTCCCAGCTCACTGTATCCCAGACCCCAGTTCCAGTTGGCAGCCCCTGCTAGCACAAGTGCCTTAAATCCCAGGGTGACAAGGAGTCTGAAGGCAGACCCACACTTCTACTGCCCCTGAAATCTGATACCCGCCCCCCAGTCTCATCACCAGCTCTGCTAATTTCCCACTTTCCTCTCTGACCCCATCCCCAGTGGACACCTTCTCCTCGAACCTTCCTTCCCCCAACTCAACCTAGTTACCCAGCCTCTAATACCAGTAGGCATTCCCTGTGAACACACCAGCTGTGTTGACCATGAAAACAGGCAATATACGGCCATCGCACTCTGAACATCTAGAGAAGAAAAAGAAACCAAGGAACAAAACACCCACTGAAAAAGACAAATCCAGAAATTAGCACCTATACTTTAATCATCCCAAACGCAGATACTGAGACATCAGCATGAAAACACAATTAACAACAGTCAGAGCAGTGTGTCTGAGACATCAGCATGAAAACACAATTAACAACAGTCAGAGCAGTATGTCCCTACTACCATAGCAGGCCCTGAATATTCTAACATAACTGAAGCACAAGAAAAAGACCTTAAAACAACCTTTGTGACTATGATAGAGAACCTTAAATTAATAAATACCTTTTAAAAATCCAGGAAAACATAAACAAACAGTACAAAGTAATAAATAAAATGGTTCAAGACCTTACATGAGAAATAGAATCAATAAAGACAACCCAAGCTGAAGGAATTCTGGAAATGAATACTTTATGAATTCAAACAAGTACTACAGAGGCAAGCTTCACCAAGAGATTACAAGAGATGGAGGAGAGAATCTCAGGTGTAGAAGATACGATAGAAGTAGATACATTGGTTGAAGAAAATGTATCTAAAAATTTTAAATCTAAAAAATTCCTGACAAAAAAAATCAAGAAAATCTGGGAAACTATGAAAACACCAAATCTAAGAAAAATAGGTATAGAGGAAGGAGAAGAAACATTTTAAGTCAAACATTTTAAAGTTTGAAATAAAAATGGGAGATTTGATACCAGCAATTTAACAGCAAACCCCAAGAGCTCTAGAACAAAAGAATGTAATCACACCTAAAAGGAGAAGATAGCAAGAAATAATCAAACTGAGGGCCAAAATCACTAAAATAGAAACAAACACAACAATGCACAGAATCAATGAAGCAAAGAGCTGGTTCTTTGAGAATATCAACATGACAGACAAAACTTTATCCAAACTGACTAAAAGACACAGAGAGAATATCCAAATTACAAAATCAGAAATGAAAAGTGGACATAACAACAGACACCAAGGAAATCCAGAGAATCATGTGGACATACATTAAAAACCTGTAATCCACCAAATTGAAAATTCTAAAAGAAATGAATAATTTTTCTCAAGAGTTCCTATTTATGAAAGTTAAATTAATATCAGATAAAATATTTAAATAGACCTATAACCTCCAGTGAAATAGAAGCAGTCATTAAAAGTCTCCCAACCAAAAGAAGCTCAGGGATAGATGGTTTTAATTCAGAATTATACCAGCTTTTCAAAGAAGAGTTAAACCCAAATTATTAGTCCTCCAAATATTCCACAAAATATAAACAGAAGGAACATTGCACATTTCATTTTATGAGGCCACAGTTACCCAAATGCCCAAGCTACACAAGGAGTCAACAAAGAAAGAGAATTACAGACCAACCTCCCTCATGAACATTGATGCACACTACTCAATAAAATATTAGCAAACAGACTCCAAGAACACATCAAAAAAATTATCTACCATGAGCATGTAGGCTTCATAACAGAGATGCAGGGTTGGTTCGGTATACAAAAATCAGTAAATGTAACCCACCATATAAACAAACTGAAAAACACAAACCACCAGATCATCTCATTAGATGAAGTAAAGACCTCTGACAAAATCCAACAGCCCTCCATGATAACAGTTCTTGAGAGATCCAGAACATAACAAAGCCTATTTACTGGAAGCCTGTAGCCACTATCAAACTAAATGGAGAAAAACTCAAAGCAATTCCACTAAAATCAGGAACAAAACAAGGTTGTCCACTCTCCCCATATCTATTCAATACAGTACTTGAAGTTTGGGCTAGAGCAATAAGACATCTGAAGGAAATCAAGAGGATACAAATTGGAAAAGAAGAAGTCAACGTGTCATTATTCATAGATAACAGTCTAAATAAGTGACTCTAAAAACCCCACCAGAGAACTCCTGTAGCTGATAAACACTTCTAGTGAGGTATCAGGATATAAGATTAACTCATGAAAGTCAGTAGCCCTCCTATATACAAAAGACAAACAGACTGAGAAAGAAATCGGGGAAACAACACCCTTCACTATAGCTTCAAATAATATAAAATATCTTGGGGTAACTCTACCAAAGCAAGTGAAAGTTTTGTATGGTAAAAACTTCATCTCTTTGAAGAAAGAAACTGAAGAAGTATCAGAAGATGGGAAGCTTTCCCATGTTCATTGATCAGTGGGATTAACATAGTAAAAATGTCTAACCTACCAAAAGCAATCTACAGATTCAACGCAATCCTATCAAAATCCCGATACAATTTTTTCCAGACCTTGAAAGGACAATTCTCAACTTCATGTGGAAAAACAAAAAACCTAGGACAGCTAAAATAATCCTGAACAATAAAAGAACTGCTGGAGGTATCACCAGTTCTGATTTCAAGTTGCACTACATATCTGTATTAATAAAAACTTTATGGTATTGGCATAAAAACAGATATGTTGATCAATGGAATTTAGTTGAAGACCGAGACATAGATCAAAACATATGGACACCTAATATTTGATAAAGAAGCCATAAATATACAATGGAAAAAAGAAAGCATCTTCAACAAATGGTGCTGATCTAAATGGATGTCAGCATGTAGAAGATTGCAAATAGATCCATATCTATTGTGCTACGCAAAACTCAAGTCCAAGTGGATCAAAGGCTTCAACATAAAACCAGATACATTGAACCTGATAGAAGAGAAAGTGGGGGATAACCTTGAACACATTGACACAGGAGATAACTCTTGAACAGAACACCAGTAGTGCAGGTGCAGACACAAAGATCAACAATTAATAAGTAGGACCTCATGAAACTGAAATGCTTCTCTAAGGGAAAGGATACCACCTATCAGACAAAGTGGCCACCTGCAGAATGGGAACACATTTCACCAACTCCACATCTGATAAAAAATACAAACAAACAAATAATCCAATTAAAAATGGGGAACAGAGCTAAACAGAATTCTCAACAGCAGAAGTGGGAAGGAGCTAGGAGTAGTAGAAGCAGGGGAAACTCTGATCAGGTTATAATGTATGAGAAAATAATCTGTTGTCAATAAAAGAAAAAATAATGAATGTAATCATACAACTTTATGGTCACTTATTGCAAATGTGAGAGTGCATGTTTTCAAATTTCATTTTTAGTCTTTGCATTCCTTCCAAGTTCTACTGATCTGAGCCCACTAACAGATGGAATAGTGCTGTGGGATGGTCTGTATGTCAAACATGTTGTTTATTGGTCAATGAATAAAACACTGATTGGCCAGTGGTCAGGCAGGAAGAAGTATAGGCGGGACAAGGAGGAGAGAATTCTGGGAAGTAGAAGGCTGAGCCGGAGACACTGCCAGCCGCTACCATGACAAACAGCATGTGAAGATGCCGGTAAGTCACAAGCCATGTGGCAAGGTATAGATTTATAGAAATGGATTAATTTAAGATATAAGGACAGTTAGCAAGAAGCCTGCCACGGCCATACAGTTTGTAAGCAATATAAGTCTCTGTGTTTACTTGGTTGGGTCTGAGCGGCTGTGGGACTGGCGGGTGACAGAGATTTGTCCTGACTGTGGGCCAGGCAGGAAAACTCTAGCTACAAATGGTGCCCAACGTGTTGGCAAGAGTTTCCACCTAAAACCTGAGAAAAGATACTAAAATGGAGCTAAAAACAGTTCCTAGTTGTCTTTCTCAAGTTAGCTGCAGCCTGCGGGCTTGAGCTACTGTATGGCTGGTTCCTGGCGTGCGCGCTTGACCTGCAGTATGGCGGGAATGAGACTTCTGCAAGTGGCACATTAAACTGCGTGGTGGATTTAGCCTTTGCTAGTACAAAACAAAAAAAGAGGTTTCTGGGCTAAACACTGCTTTGATAGAAGCACAGACCCACGAAGGCTCCCAGAGCTGGTGGTAAACGTATCACCGCCATGTTGGGAAGCTGAGGCGGGCGGAGCCAGCAGCCATAGAGCCCTTTCAGTCTTAGAAATGCTGCAGTTTAAAGCAAAGGCTCAAGGTAATATAAAAAATAAGCCACGTAAAGATGGCTACCACACAGAGAATCTGGATTATGTTCTCTTTGATATTCGTAACTCAAGAAAAACATTTGATTGCAAAAGCTGTTGAGTTATGCCAAAATGTATATTTTAAAAGTACCTTAACTTCAAAATTTGAATGTAAAGATATGTTGCTTTGGAAAGGAAGCTCTGCTTTTGTTTCCACAGAAAGCCAGAGGCTATGGATTTATTCCAGATTAAGATACATCAGGTTTGACCAGCCAAGACCCCCTGAGAGGTCTCCGATTACAGCATGGCCCAGATGATCCAACATCCAGAACGGTTTGAAGGCAACTGGCTCAGACAATACAGCCTCATGGACTACTCCATAATCCTAAAATTTTCTTTGTGTCCCCATAAGATACAGCGCCCCCCTCCAGCAGGAAGTAGTAAGAGAAGCTACGCCCAAATTCCCAAATTATATGTAATTACTATGTTAATGTTAAAATCTTCCTTTTTGAAAAAAAAGAAAAGGGGAAGTGCTGTGGGATGGTCTGTATGTCAAACATGTTGTTTATTGGTCAATGAATAAAACACTGATTGGCCAGTGGTCAGGCAGGAAGAAGTATAGGCGGGACAAGGAGGAGAGAATTCTGGGAAGTAGAAGGCTGAGCCGGAGACACTGCCAGCCGCCACCATGACAAACAGCATGTGAAGATGCCGGTAAGTCACAAGCCATGTGGCAAGGTATAGATTTATAGAAATGGATTAATTTAAGATATAAGGACAGTTAGCAAGAAGCCTGCCACGGCCATACAGTTTGTAAGCAATATAAGTCTCTGTGTTTACTTGGTTGGGTCTGAGCGGCTGTGGGACTGGCGGGTGACAGAGATTTGTCCTGACTGTGCGCCCGGCAGGAAAACTCTAGCTACAGAATAGCTCAAAGTTTTATGGACAGGTATATCAGAAAAAAAATCTTTCAATAGTTAAACTGCCAATTTTCCAAAGACAGTGAAAGCAGGCCCTTTTCCCATGGGCTATTCAGTTCCTGGTCGCTAGAAGTGGAAGTTTTCTTCATGCTATTTGCCAATCCCTGGGGGTTTATATACAACAGATTAGTGATTTAGTCTCAATTGACTATGTTAAATATTGATCCTTAAAAAAGTCAGTTCCAGAATTTTCAAAACAAATACCTAACAATCATTAATTTCCATGACTTGTAGAAGCATCTTTCCCTCAGGGCTTGGCTTTGCAGAGGGTAGAAACACTGTGCTGTAGAACACAAACATGTTTCTGTAGAAGTCACCAAGAGGAAAGCTGTAAAAACAACATTGGGTGGTTTGTGAATGACTCCCTCTCAAGATGTTTATTTTTGTGGGGGAACATTACAAGATCTGCGAGGGGGCCAGAATGTTGCTTGGGAGAGATCATTCCTATTATGGCTATTCTAAAAACTTACTACTCTCCATCACAACTAGATGGCCCAGCTGTAACAGACTGAACAAGATAGAAATAAATGGTGAGTGTCTAACAATGACACAGCACATAGTTATAAAATGCATCTAGCAATGAATTCACACTGACTGCATTTCAAAGAATTTTATTTTATTTTTTGTTTGATTCAGGCACTGAATGATCATCAAGGATGATGCCATTGTGTTTTGTGGTAAAATATAACCCTCTTAGATTTCTGTATTTCACATTTTGGGTCAAAAAATAAAATTAACACGTACAAATAACCTTGTGATCTGAAGACATTATTACATTCAACTGGTAAATAAAGCAAACATATAGTCAATATTATGGTTGTCAGTATCCCATATGTGAAGAATTAAACAATGAATTAGTCATAAGTGTTTTCCTGATGAAAATGATTTGAAATTTTTTATATAATTTTAAATTTTTTTGACATCGTAATATAATTATATCATTTCCTCTGTTCCCTTTTCTTCCTGCAACCCTTCCTATGTTCTCTGCTGCTTTCATTCAAATTCAGGGCCTCTTTTTCATTAATTGCTGGTGTGTGTGTGTGCGCGCGCGTGCGCGCGCGCCTAAATATGAAAATACACCCTGCTTGGTCTGTGTACTGTTACCTGTATGTATATGTTTTCAGGGCCGCCCCTTTGGTTTTCAATAACTGATTGGTGCACCCTCTCTGAGGAAGACTATTTCACTGACGCAGTGTTCCTCAGTTCCCTATCATTCTTTGCGTAGAATGGAAGTCTCAGCAACTTGACGCCTCAGTCTGTGTCTAACTAAAAGGGACAATAATTAAAGACTGAGCTTGTGCTTCTTAATGAAATTTCAGAAATAAGCAGAAATTATGGAGACATCTCAAAATGTAAACAGTAATTACTTTTAAAGTTTCATAAAATTGATAGCTGGTCATTACTAATCTGGGCTAAAAGCTGTTTTTAAAAGCCAAATTATAAATAGCCACTTTATTTTATTCTCGGTGTTTTAATATTAAGTGCTATACAAGTAATTTTCAGGACTTTGTTCTTTCTCTTTTTCTGTTTTACTTGTTTTTTTGTGTATGAACCAGTTAATAAAGTGAATTTTATTTACACACACACACACACACACACACACACACACACACACACACACAAAAGCACTGTTTTATTGAGTCAAATCTGATATGGCCTAACATGACCTACCAAAGGTCTGGGTCTGGGCATCTTTTGTTTTGTTTTGCTTTGTTTTCAGTGCTCGAGATTGAATTTGGATCTGCAAATGTGAGGCAAATGGACAATACTATCCTGTATCCTGGAGAGGAGAATTTTCAAATTTATGCTTTTGAGAATGTGGTCATATGGCCACATATAGACATTTGCTGACAGTGGAAAGCATTTGAATCTTTGTGAGAAGTATATACTAGTAAGATAACTATTGCTCTGAAACTGCCTTTCCTGGTTGTGGGGTGAGGGGCTCCGCTTTCCATCTTTGGAACCTGTATTTGTTCCCCTGAGTTCCCCAGGAGCAGGCTGTCAACAAAGAGACTGTAGGGCAGCAGCATAAGGAAGCCATCCCAATAAGCTATTCTGGTTAGGAAGCTGTGCCTTAGAATGAGACATACATTACAATTGATGAAAATCAGAAAAGCCAATGAAGCAACAGAAACAGAGCACTCTCTAAAGCCGGATTCCTCCGTCGTACCACTTCACACAATTGGAGAGATAAATTATTTACACAGCTGCTCAATCCATGCTTATACTACTTGAGCATGAGCCCTGCGATGGCAAGAACTCTGTCTGTCAGTTGTATTGTATGCATCTTTAAAAACAAAAGCATTTAGGGGACTTTGTATTTGTACCATTGCACATAAAAATTATGCATAGTTTTAATTATAAAATTTGGCAGCAAATAAATGAGGGTGCATTGTTTTTCCACAGACTTGTGCTAAGCATACAAGTCACTTTCTTGCTTATCCTGCAAGTTCCTGTGAAGAACTTAGCAGCATGTCCTTGACCTCTTCAGTGACACTAGTTATGAAAGAAGACACCACCCATCCTCCATGATCGAGAAGCAGGCAGCCTATGGAGGGATGAAAACATCTCCTAACAACACAGGGAGAGTGCTGGTAGACCTCCTCATGGTAGTTCTAAGCAAAAAAATGTCAGAAAACTAGGCACAAGTTTTCCTTTCGAATGTGCTCGTCTTATTAGTGGTTCATGAGTTCTGAAACAAAAAATCTATTAAGTTATATATGTAGGAAGTCAGACAGATTTTATATGGATTTTAATTAAGATTAAAACTTCAGTCACCATAATGTTGTATTATTTCTTTAGTATATGTTTATGTTTGTTTAGTGATGTCAAATAAATGTGACTTGTTAAAAACATTTAACATTTTTTTCTAACAGTAACAATTGAAGTGTGTTTTAAATCTTGTGATCATCATGTTTATCACTTACTAGACTTAGTAATGTGTTCTGCAGGATACTGATTCTCCATGAATAAACACAATGTCATTCTATGTTCAGAATGTCTTACACTCATTTGCTGAAAGCAGATCAAGGTTTCAGTTTGAATTATGTGTCTTCAAGGGGAGACTTTCAATTTTTCCTGTTCTCTGCTTTCCTTAGACAGAGCTCTTTTTCTGAATAAACCGCCCAGGTCTGATGTTTATTGAAACACACAGTAAAATGCACTTTCAAAAAAATTATATAAAATCATTGCACAAGAAAGTGGAACTTTTCTTTTAGATAACTTCTGTCTGACTCACATAATAGCTTAAGTAACTGCCTGGATCAAAACTGTAAAAGCTATGAATTCAGTCTCATAGCTAGTTGCATTTTCCCAGATGACAGCCCTGCCTCTGCAGAGGTTTGAATGTACAAAGCAGTTTTGACTGCCCCGACCCAGTGTTCCTGCCTCTCCCTAACTCATGTTTTGTCTTACTTGCATGTGTCTACTTTTTGTAATTACTATACCAACTTCTCTAGTTAGAAGATTTTTGAGCTGAAAGAGATGAAAAGCTTTTAAACAGAAAGGGGTAACCTAATTAAATAGCTTTATGTAGGGCCATTAAAATAGGAAATATGAGCAGAAAGGTTTGTGAAATTTTAAAGCCTGTGACTTCATAAGGTCATTTGCATATTGACAAAAATTTATCTCACTTCAAGACATGCAGGTGGGATAAAATTCGATTCAGTTCACCATAGTGCTGATATTAAACACCTGGAATTTGCAGAAGTGCCAGAGGTCAAAGGTAATACCTAGTAAAACTATTCTCATTCCAGAAGCCAATTTGCAATTTTAGGGGTCTCCAGGGAACCTGCATTTTGGACTAAATGGATGTAAATGTGAGGGAGTTCCCACAGTATCCTTCTAGCTCAGTCATTCCTGTGTTGTTGGTTTGTTTGTTTTGTTTTGTTTGTATTACAAAGAATTTATACCAGAATCAGCCAGTTTAAGAGATGCACAAGATGACTGTTGGCAGTGTGCAGGGCAGTGTTTACATGGTTTCTCTCTGTTGCTTCAGCCACTTAGTATATTGGTTTGTTCACCAACCAGGAAGTTCCAGCGAGCTCAGCTGTCCAGAGTTTTAATGGCTCTTCTATTAGGTAATGATTGATTGACTCATTAGCTACAAGACTGAACTGGTCTCCACCATTTACACATTTCTTAGAATTGCTACCTGTTTTTCAATCGTGTGCTATTAGATGTATGTCTATGGAAGCACATTCAAGTATACTGATATCCTTTCCCATTCTGAAATGCCCAGAAATGTGCATGTCTGCTTTGCAATGCTTCCTACATCCTCCTTTGCTGTCAATTCTCACTCCTGTTAATTTCTTGGAGCAGCATTTCCTTCTCCACTCCATTGCCCTCAAAATGAGTTCCTTACATGGTTGAGAGAAGCCCAGAGACTCCTATGCAGCGAGCCATAGTAGGCAAGACATGGTCTTTGGGGGTCACTGTACTGTCTGCATCTGCAGATCCTAGATACTTAACATTTGGAAGGTAGATATCCAGATGAGCAGCATTTTATTCTCAATAAGTGGTTTGTTTAGCAAACAATGTCATTTTGTACACATGAAACATAATGAGTTAGCCTAGGGGAAAAAAAGATTGGGGATAAAATAAAATATTATTTACCTCATTGAAAAAAAAATTCCTTGGAGGATCTGAAGGGTTTTTGTTGTATGATTTATTTAATGTCACTGTTATATTAAATTCAGGCCTTGTATTTGGGTGTGTATTTGAATAAAGACTATGTCACCTTGTAATGTTAGCAAAATGTTTTAGCTTCTAAGAAAAGTAAAATTTACTGGAATTTCAGACTAAAGAAACAAGCAATTATGTTCCAAATGTGATTACTAAATGTCATATATTTAATAAAAATCATGTAAATAAAAGGTAACAAAGCGCGTGAAATGCCTTTAAATGCTATCACGTGCTTCAGTGTGAAGATTCTCTTTATGCAGGAGTTCTGCTCTTTTATTATTTCAGTGTGTGTTTGATCAAACCTTTGCCCATTTCTTTGTTGATTTCTCTCTCTCTTTTTTTAAGTATGTTGTTAAGTAAAATGGAATTACATTACTTTCCCCCTCCCAATCCTCCCTTCACCCCTTCCCATGCTGCCTCTTTTTCTTTGGTTATTTTTGTTACATACATATATGTGTATAAAAGTATATGCACACATCGATAACTACAACTATCTGAGTCTGTTTTTGTTTTGTTTTGTTTTTTGTTTTGTGTGTGTGTGTGTGTGTGTGTGTGTGTGTGTGTGTGTGTGTGTGT
>CABHPR010130739.1:24516-43081 GCA_902168415.1 Peromyscus melanophrys
TGTGTGTGTGTGTGTGTGTGTGTGTGTGTGTGTGTGTGTGTGTGTGTATGATTTCAAGCCTGGCCACTCTGCATTGGACCATCAGCATGGGCACTCATCTCTGGGAGAGGCTAATTCTCTCTTCTCCTGGCACTCAATGGTTGCCTCCAATTCTTTGTTTAGAAGTGTGAACCCACAAAGTTTTCCACCATTCACATTAACATGTCTACTGATCTTGCCATTGCTCTAGCCTTCTTTATGCAGCCATTTCTTGGAGACACTGTTTCACCACAAACTTCCTGGAGTCCTGGCCCTTACAGTCTTTCCACCCTCCCTTCTGTGATGTTCCCTGAGCTGTAGATGCAGGAGCTGTGTTGTAGATGTATCCATCGGGGCTGGGAGATGATTTGTTGATCTCTGCATTGTGTCCAGTTGTGGCTTCTGTGATGTTCTCCATCGGCTCTAAGGAAAGGCTTCTTTGATAATGTGTGGTAGGGACCCTTATCTTGGTTATATGCATATGATGTAGAAGGTAGTCAGGAATCATGTGGGCCTAGCAAAGTGATGGAGGTAAATTCCTTTCTATTGCCCCTGACTTTAGTGGCCCTGAGAAACTGGCTAGAATTTCAGTACCAGGCATAATTTCCTTCCTGTTGAGTGGGCCTTAAGTCCAGTTAGACAAGTGTTGGTTATTATATATGTGTGAATGCCATGTGTGCACCTTTGTAGAGTGCTGGTCATTTTCGTTGTTCAGGGGTATTGCAGCTGCTAGGACTGTTTGAGTGGGTTTGTGTGTGTGTGTGTGTGTGTGTGTGTGTGTGTGTGTGTGTGTGTCTGTGTGTCTGCGTGTGTGTTTGTGTATCTGTGTATCTTCAAATTATTCATTGTGTGTGTATATATATATTTATATATGTATAATTTTAGGTAAATATAAAATAATATGATTCTTGGAAGCCTTACCAAACAACCTTGGTGTTATTTGTCCTTTATTTCTCCTTTTCCTTCTGTCCTGACCTTTTCCCCTCCTCCCCAGTTAGTCTCCACCTTGTTTTTCAGTTTCCCACTTCATATCACCTGTATTGAATTATTCCCTTCTAATCTCACCCACCCCTTGGCTATAGGACTAATTTTACACTGCATTTTTACTATGCCTCGATTTTCACTGCAACCTGTGGATTCAGGTATGGAATTTTCCACTACAGCATGCTGGGACTCGGTTTTCAGACTACGGAAGATATTAGATTTTGGATTTAGAAATGTTCATCATATAAATATCCAGGGTCAGTGAAGCTGGTAAATATCAGAGTGCATGCTATAGGAGTTATACAGGAACACTAAGGAGGAAAGACAGCATCTTCATCAAATGATTCCAGGACATGGAGGCTTTTAGTTTTATGAAGTTCTAGTTGTTGTTAATTGTTGGGCTTAATTCTTGGGCAAGTGGAGTCCTGTTCAGAAAGTTCTTTCTTGCGCCTTATCATAGGAAGGTCTCTGCCTGTTTCCTTCTAGCAGTTTTAGCATTCCTGGTTTCAAATTGAGGCCTTTGATCCACTTGGATGTAATCTTTGTGCTAGATAATAGACACAAGCCAAATTTCGTTCTTCTGACTATGGATATTTCGTTTCCCAGCATCATTTGTTGAAGATGCTGTCTTTCCTACTTAAAAGTTCCTAAATGCCCCCTATAGCATGCGCTCTGCTATTTGCCAGCGTCACTGCCTTCCTGGATATTTATATGATGAATGTCTCTAAATCTAATATCCAACATCCTCCATAGTCTGAAACCTTCTCAGTCCCAGCATGATGCGGTAGTGGAAAATTCCATACCTGAATCCACAGGTTGCACTGAAAATTGAGGAACAATAAAAATATAGTGTAAGATTAATCCCGGACCGTCATGTAGCATTTATTTCATGTTCCGAGTTGGGTCTCATCCCCCAGAAGTAGTGTTGTATATACTACAAGCATATACTCTGGAAAAATAGAAAGCTGAAATCTTAAGCACACCTTGTCCCAAACATGCTAGCTTCGGAATATTCCACCCATGCTAGAAATCCTCTTAGGCAGAGATCCTGTTCTGTTTATCATTGCATCTCTAGCATCTTGGGATAAGCATACTAGGGGACCCAGCAAGTACTTGCAATAGGATAAAAGGGAGAGAAAACAAGGCTCACAAATATGTAAACTTTAAAGTTCCAAGCACCACCCACCACTCAAATTAGTCATGAGAGTCTAACTGCATTTGTTCGAGTCCTCTGCCCTGTTCTTCCTCAATGGCCTTTTGACTGGCAGTTCAATCACCTGGTGTAGTTTTGGTTTTGGGTTTTTTTTTAAACTTTTTGATAACCCATTACACAGCTCCTAAATAAATACACAAAGACTTATTCCTACTTATGAATGCCCCCCCCCCTTAGCTTGGCTTGCTTTTAGGTAGCTTTTCTAACTTTAATTATATTGTTTCTCTTTAACTACATTTTGCCTCTGAGCTTTTTACCTTTCTTTATTCCTTATATATTTCTTTCCTTCTTGCTCCATGGCTGCCTGGGTGGCTATGTGGCTGGGTAGCTGGGTGGCTGGGTGGCTGGGTGGCTGGGTGGCTGAGTGGCTAGCCCCTGTCATCCTCCTCTCCTCCTTGTATAGCTCCTTCCTCTCCTCTTTTCTAGATTTCTCCTATTTATTCTCTCTCCACCAGCCCCACCTATTTCTCTCTCTTGCCTAGCTATTGGCCATTCAACCCGTTGTTAGACCAATCAGGGGTTTTAGACAGGCAAAGTAACACAGCTTCACAGAGTTAAACAAATGCAACATATCTTTGCATCATTAAACAAATATTCCACAGCATAAATGAATGTAATATCTTAAACTAATATTCTACAACAACTTGGTTTTTATTATTTTGTCAAGATTTGTGATGCAAAGCAAAATAAACCAATGACTCATATTTGAAACCTATTATCTGCTGTAAATAAGGTAAGGAAGTCTCTGTGGCTAGGGTTGAAACCCCAATAGATCTCAGATCCTGAGAAAGCGGTAAGAGTACAGGCTAAACCACATGAAGTTGGCTGGTAACAAAGAAAGGCAATTTCCATCTCTCAGGAGCACTCTGTTTTTAGTGAAGGAGTCTGAGAATTATCGTTGATGTCAACTGTCTGTCATGTTTACCAACCTGCCTGATATACTGACCAGCAAAGTTTTAAGTGGAATTCAACACACAAGATATTCTCTGAGGGGGAAAGGAAAACACAAAATCTTAAAGTACTTTGAATGTATCTGTTATGTTATTGAGTGATATACCAACACCTGATTTTTTCTGACAAAGGTTTAGAATAGATTTGGAGTGTCCACACTTTGTCTTAGATGACTAGAGAATAGTTTTTTTAATTAAAAAGAAGTTAGATTTTCAAGCATAATATCTAGTTCTGGGATTGGAGGTAGGGAAGAAGCTTAAAGGGCCTTTCACATTTGTTGATACTCCATTAGACTGTTGATCCTGCAATTTCACTTCCCTTGGGCCTTCTAGTGGTGTCTCCCATGTAGAATCCTTGGTACCACAGTCTTCCACAGAAAAGAGGTAGGAATTGTTGCTCCCTTGCAGTGTGTGAAAGACATTCTTGACAAGAGGAAATAGGTGACAGTACAGTCATAAGGCTTTGCAACTCTCCAGCATACAATTTACAGAAGCTTGAAAAGCATCCAATAATTGACATCAGTATTCAATAATTACATCTTCCCTCTATGTGAAAAACATCCTTAGTGTTCGGACTCTATGTTTCTTTTCACTTTTTATAAGATAATTATGAAAATATCATAATGGATAATGCTTATTTGAAAATTTGTGCATCATTAATGTTATTTAAATGTTTAATGTATTTTAATCCTTTTAACAACTGACTGTTATTATTTCCTAGTGAATTTAATAAGGCATGAATTATGTTAAATTGACAATTTCCTTTCACGCATATCTTGCTTAGCAACATTCTGTCATCTCAGATACCTTCACAAGCAAGGAGCCTTGTCATGTGGGTTCCTGTCGTGGGCCTTAGTCCATACAGTTGTCAGACAAGTACCTGTCATTCTCCTTTTTTGTGAATTTTTGTACAAATTGCCTTCTTAAATAAAATTACTGGTTTTGTTTCTACCATGTGAAGTCAGCCTCTAGAAACAGATTTAAGAAAAATAGATAATATTGGTTAATGTAAATATCATTTTAAAGTAAATCTCACAATGAAAAACAGATTTTTAATTTTTATTGCATATATTCCATTGACAAATAACATCATGCAAATACAACCTGGAATACTTGAACTCTTTGCCACAGAAACGAGGTAAAATACCAAAATCCCATATAGCAATTTTAATAATATAAAAATTTTCACCTAAATTAGCCCACAAACAAACAAAATCCTCTTAGAAGTAATCTCTAGGATCCATGTTTTAGTCATGCAAGCGTACTGGTATATGAAGGAGCTGCAATGAATTTTTACCCACTGTGTCTGTCCTTTGTAGTCTCCTTCCTAGGGCCTTTGATTAAAGGATGATGCCTGAGTCTATACCAGTATTTTACCACAGCTAGCAACTTAACAGTAGAAAATCTTTTTAAATTAACTATACTCTGCTCTGATTAGAGCTTTATATGCCCTTGGTATAGGCCCAAAACACAGGGTGTAGGGAGAGAGAAAGCCTATTGTGCAACCTGTAAAAGAGACACCGTGTGACTCAGTGTGGGCTTCACTGCAATCAGTCCACTGGATATGTAGGTGGGCGGATCCACTCTGAGCTTTTGCATGGCTGCAAGTGTGATCAGGCACTGTCTTCACTGGGCTTCGGTTCTGCCTAGGAGTATGCTTTGGTGTCTCGGAAGCTGCCAGCAGCCGAGCAAGTAGCTCAGAGAATGAACTTCTTCCCCAGGAATCTTTGTCTGAAGTCTACTTTGCTGTCTTTGCTGTCTCCTAAATAAAATGGATAACTCACTAAAGGTCAGGGGCAACTTTCCCACTTAATTATCGTAGTGACAACTGACCTTTTTCTTAAAGTGTTGTGTTGAATTCATTCTCTTAGGAGAAGACTAATTTTAGTTGTATCTTGCTTTTTCTTCTGTCCAACAAAATCTGGCACATAGAATACCAAGCTAATGATATATTATATTCAGCGAACATTTAATTTAACATTTAGATTATATGGCCATAGTCTTTGACTTAATTCTCTTCTCTCTAACATGCTAATTTCCCCCCACATCTCCTGCTTTTGTGGCAACACAAAAATGTGGTGTGTGTCTTAGCACTGTCTATGGCAGGCTGCTTGTGTCTCAGCAGGCCAGGTTGCACCACTGTGTCCCCGTGGTACACACCTGAATTATCACATTGTTAATGAGCTGGAGCATTTTCATGTTTTGCAGTTAAATATAAACTTCCAAAAAAAGGTACTGTACCTTTTTTTCCCCTTTCCTTTCCTTTTATTTTGTTTTTACAGTTTCTGTTGCCAGAGATTCTGGCTTTCCTTTTGTCCCTTTGGCTGTCTCTCTTTTCTGTACAAGATAGAGCAGAAAGCAGTAACTTTCAAGGCCAAGGAAACTGGGAAGCTTCACTACCTAATTAAACTCTGTAAAAGCAAGTTATAATAGATGGAAATGGACAAGAGGAACTCTAACCTACTGTAGACAGTACGCATATCCCTGAGTGTGGGATGGGCCTGGCTGCCCAGTGCCACTTTTTCTGTATGGGTGTCAATTGTCCTGTGGCTTACCAGATGACAATGTTACCTCTAAGACTGTGTCCATATTCCCATGGGAGCAATGATGACAGGGGAAAGACAAAAGTGTCTTCCAGTATATTTAGTTTGCACTCACCTTTCCCAACAGCCTCATCACTTACTTATACTGCCACCCTTTTACATCAGAATTCATGTAATGAATGCTAAAGAATAGAGAGAATAGAAATGTTTAATTGTTCCATTGATACATTGGGGAAATGTAGGGTTTTACTGATGAAGAAGTGGGGAAATCAAATATGACTGTCTTATTTTCTTTTCTGGGGAAAACTATTTCTCCCTCTCAGCATTCCTTAGTTGTCTACTGTTCTTTGTGTAGGGTTAGGACCTCATAAGCATTCCCCCATCCAAGTTAGTGTGTTTATTGGTATTGTCCATGTGCAACCTGTGCTTAGACAATCATGTTGGTGAAAATATACGGGTGTGGCCTCTAACATTCCTAGAAGAGACAGACTCACAATGAACTCCCTATTCCTCTGGCTCTTAGAATCTTTCTACCTCTTATGCAATGATTCCTGAGTCTTAGATGCAAGAGTTGTGCTGGAGATGTTATGAGCTGGTACCGAGATACCACTCTGTATTTTGAATTTAACCCATTTATATCCAACATTTATAGGTACTGACTGAGTAATGTCAAGTTGATGTTTTCTGGTTGTTTTATATATCTTTTGCATGATTCCTTGTTTTTCTCTAGAGATGTGTTTTGATTACATGTATTTTTTATGTTTCTAATATCTTTATAAGTTTTTATTTTGTAGTTAGAAGAACTTCTGTATTACACTAGGCTATTAAAGCTAATAATAATTTAGACCTCATAAACAATATTCACTTTCCACATTTTATATTTTGGTGTCATATTTTATCTTTTTATTTTGTTCATCAAGTAAAATATTTTTGAAGCTATCTTTTTAATCTTCATACTAAATACATAATTGATTTATATGCAATGTTTAAGAAAAGAGAGTACTCTGAATTTAACTATATATATGTGTATATATATATATATATATATATATATATCCACTGTGTTTTATTCTTTCATCTGTTTTTTATGTTGCTAAATTACTGAGTAGCCTGGTGTTTCTCTTTAAGCTTGAAGACTTCCCTCCATCATGTATTGTTTTTTTTAAAGAGAGGCTCAAGGGTGAATAATGCTCAGATTTGCTTGTCTGGGAATTCTTCATCTATTTCTCATTTCTGGACTTCTATGCCATATAAAGTGTGTTTCATGGGGGTGTTTTTCTTCCTCTTCTGCTGTCTGAACAAATTACCCTCTATCTCATGGATTGTGAACATTCTACTGCAAAATCTACCACTGAGTCAAGTGCTAACCCCATATATAGGATGTGTTTTTTCTTGATACTTTCATAATCTCCATCATCTTTTATGTTTGACCGTTTGATTATAATATATAGTGGTGCAGTCTTCACGTTGATACTGGCTAGCTTGTCCTTTCTATGCCTGGCATGTAAATTCATCTGTAGATTTGAGAAATGTTCATCTATTATTGATTTAAATATTCTTTCTTTCCATTATCTGTCTCTTTTTCCCTTCTTACTTGTAAAATTAGAACATCTGTTCTTCATTAGTTCCCTATAAATCATCTATACTTTCTCAGTACTTTTCATTGTTTTCTCCCTCTCCCCTCTTTACTATTTGGATAATGGATTTTTTTCTACTCTGATAAATGCTGCTGTTGATTTTTTATTTTACTAATTTTATTGCCAACTAAAATTTTCACTTTACCCTTATTTGAATATTTTTTTAATAATTTCAATTTGTCTGTTAATTTTAATATCTTGATTTTATTGACTTCTCTTTTTTTTGAATTTATTTTATTTTATTTTACAATATAATTCAACTTTACATATCAGCCATAGATCCCCCCGTTATCCCTCCTGCCACCCCGCCCCCCTCTCCCCGGCCCACCCCCCATTTCCATCTCCTCCAGGGCAAAGACTCCCCCGAGGATTGAGATCAACCTGGTGGACTCAGCCCAGGCAGGTCTAGTCCCCTCCTCGCAGGCTGAGCCAAGGGTCTCTACTAAGCCCCAGGTTTCAAACAGCCAATTCATGCACTGAGCACAGGACCCGGTCCAGCTGCCTGGATGCCTCCTAAACAGATCAAGTCAATCAACTGTCTCACCCATTCAGAGAGCCTGATCCAGTTGGGGGCCCCTCAGCCATTGGTTCACAGTTCATGTGTTTCCATTCGTTTGGCCACTTGTCCCTGTATTCCATCCATCCCTGGTCCCAACAACTCTAGCTCACATAAATCCTCCTCCTTCTCGCCAATTGGACTCCCAGAGCTCCACCCGGGGCCTGACCGTGGATATCTGCATCTAGTTCCCTCAGTCACTGGATGGGGTTTCTAGTATGACAATTAAGGTGTTTGGCCATCCTATCACCAGGGGAGGTCAGATCGGGCTATTTCTCGACTATTACTTCTCTATTTTCTTACACATCTCGGAGTTTCCGTAAATAAATACTTAAAATTATTCATCAAACAGTTTGTGTTTCAATCTCTGGTGTTGATTCTGGAAGATTATTGTGACTGTGGCGATATGCCTCTTGATTTTGTGAAATTCTTGTTAATTTACATTGATGACCATGTGCTCCATAGAGCAATTGTTTCTCTGACATTTTGCAAACTAATTTTGATGTGGTAAAACTTGGCAGTCTTCTTCCCAGTGGGGCAGGCAGTCAGTAGGGGGACTACAGCCATGTAGCCTCTGTACACTGCTGTCAGAGGTCAGTGAGTAAGAGGAGGTCGGGAGAGTATTACAGAGATCCTTAGCAGCCAAGACTCTCAAAATCTGTGGCAGTGAATTTATTGAGTGTGGTAATCAGGTTTGGCCAGTCACTTCTTTTCCCTTCACCAGGGAGAGAAATTGTGTCTGAGATGGTCCCTTTTGGCATCAGAGTTGTCTTTCAGGACATTTCACAGTGCTTGCAGCATCAGTCAGATGTTGAGTCACCTACAGAGCAGATGCCTGAAGCAGAAGGACATGTGGGTGGGCTATCGTTGGGGTCTGGACAATAATTGACTACTTTTTGGTAATAGCATGCAATTGCATTGGTAATCTTATGCACAGCAGGGGAACCCAAACATGCTTAGAGTTACAATAGCTAGGGCCCAGATCATAGGCACACTGAGACATGGAGGCTCTAGGGTCTTAAAGACCAATGCAAACTATTGCAGTATGGCAGTGGCCCATGGTAAGCTGTAGAAATATATGTTACAGCCACAGAACCCGTGTCGAGAGTGTGGGCGCTCTCTAATGGCCTCGGCTTGGGAATGCAACATGCCTGTTTGGCAAAGGAGTAACAATAGTGACTGCTTCTTGAAGCCTGATGGTATACAGCCACATCTAAGAGAGGCAGATGGGCCTCATTACATGGCACTTTTTGAAGTGTTTATTTATTTCCAGCAATCTGTATCTCTATAATTGGGTTTATCAGGCTACCTTTTTGAAGAGTAAATTACTCTAACTGTGCAAGAAGGTTTATCTATTTATGTGTCATCACAGTGCATTGCACTGATAAATGCTTCCAACACATTCTTTCTCCCCTAACTCCAATTGTAATACTTTCTTTAATGAACTTCAGTGTAAGAAAAGTCCCTAGTTAAGATCTGTAGAGTTAGAGTTCTAATTAGTGTACTTCTGTGGCTCTTTTCTTGCCTGTAAAATGGTGATAAGCATTCAGCTTGCCTCCTAGGACTTCTGACTTACTTCTTAATTAATAAGGAAATAATGAAGCAAGCTTATGCTTCCACAATGATACCTCTATTCTCTTAAGTTTGCCATTCCACTTCTTAGGCCGTTTTCCTTGCTTATATATAGCCATCCAGGCCAAATAATTCCTACAAGGCTATATCTGTACTTCTGTCCATGTTTGTGATTCTATACAATTAAGCACTAATTTCTGACTTCTGTAGACTCAGGATGAAAAGATACCTAGTTGCCTAATATCTTCAGTCTACCATTGTACCTCCATACATGTCCCTAAAATCCTACCCACAAAAAAAATCATTCTGTGATTCTTGGAAAGAATGCCATGCATTGGAAATTGTACACACAAGATTGTACTTAACACTTTATACTAACTATTATGTTTAAACTGTTTACTGAGCACTTGAGATGTTTACTTATAAGTAAGTAATTACATGCAAATAAGTAATGAAGAGCAATATTCCTAATTCAAATGCTTGGGGCCAGAAGTATTTTGTAATTTAGATTTTAAACCTTTAGAATTTTGCATGCAGCTAATAAGATCATTTGGAAATTGGACACAGTTCTTACCATGAAATTCCTTTATGGGCCATGAACACTTTAGATATGCAGCCTGTAAATAATTTTACACAGTATATCCATGTACATTTACTGGTATTATACTATAATATATCATATGAGACCACATATGGAAATTTCCATTTACACTATCATGTTCTGATCCAAAACACTTTTGATTTTAAGATGCTTGGATTGGAGTTTTAGGAATGATAATGTGTAGAACAATGGTAGAAAAAGATTTCAAGCTTTATAAGCCATCAAGAAAAAAAATCATTCTTTGGTTGATGGGCATCTAGGTTATTTCCAGTTTCTGGCTATTATGAATAATGCTGCTGTGAACATTCTTGAGCAAGTGTCCTTGTGGTATATATCTTTTGGGTATATGCCCAAGAGTGGTATGGCTGGATCTTGAGGTAGATTGATTCCCAATTTTCTGAGAAACCTCCATATTCATTTCCAGCTTGTCTATACAAGTTTGCACACCCACCAGCAGTGGAGGAGTATTCCTTCTTGCTCCACATCTTCTCCAACATAAGCTGTCATTTGTGTTTTTTATCTTAGCCATTTTGACAGGTGTAGGAAGGTATCTCAGAGTCATTTTGATTTGTATTTCCCTGAATGCTAAGGATGTTGAACAATTATTTAAATGTATCTCAGCCATTTGATATTCTTTTGTTGACAATTCTCTGTTTAGATCTGTATCCTCTTTTTTTCAATTGGATTATTTAGTTTTATGTTGTCTAGTTTCTTGAGTTCTTTATATATTTTGGAAATCAGTCCTTTGTCAGATGTGGATTGTTGAAAATCTTTTCCCATTCTATGGGCTTCCGTTTTGTCCTATTGATGGTGTCTTTTGCCTACAGAAGCTTTTCAGTTACGTGAGGTCACATTTATTAATTCTTGATCTTAGTGCCTGTGTTACTTGTGTTCTATTCAGGAAGTTGTCTCCTGTGTCAATGTGTTTAAGGCTCTTTCCCACTTTCTTTTCTGTCAAGTTCAGTGTAACTGGATTCATGTTGAGCTCTTTAGATAAGGATCTATGTCCCTAATGCTTTGGCTGACTTCCATGAACCTATGCCTCATACTGGGTTGCCTTGCATATACAAGGGGAGGAGCTTAGTCCTACCTCAACTTGATAGACTATGCTTTGTTGACATGCATGGGAGGCCTGCCCACTTCTGAACAGAAATAGAGAAGGAATGAATGGGGGAGACAGAAGGGAACTGGAGGAAGGGATGTGTAGCTAGAGTTTTCCTGCCTGGCCCACAGTCAGGACAAATCTCTCTCACCCGCCAGTCCCACAGCCGCTCAGACCCAACCAAGTAAACACAGAGACTTATATTGCTTACAAACTGTATGGCTGTGGCAGGCTTCTTGCTAACTGTTCTTATATCTTAAATTAATCCATTTCTATAAATCTATACCTTGCCACATGGCTTGTGGCTTACCGGCATCTTCACATGCTGTTTGTCATGGTGGCGGCTGGCAGTGTCTCTTCAGCCTTCCACTTCCCAGAATTCTCTCCTCCTTGTCCCGCCTATACTTCTTCCTGCCTGACCACTGGCCAATCAGTGTTTTATTCATTGACCAATAAGCAACATGTTTGACATACAGACCATCCCACAGCAGGGATGGGAAAAGTAGAGGGAGGGGAAATTACACTCAAGATGTAAAATAAATGAATTAATTTAATTAATAAAAAAGAAAGGAATCTTTCGCCATGATTGTAAAGTCGTTCAAGTATTTGTTTGCTTTCTCCCACCCCACCAATCCAGTTGTCTCCCCAGTCCAACAACCAAGGAACAGGAAGACAGAAGGCATTAAACCAATCAGAAACTTTTCTTTTGTCTGACAATATAATCCTATATAAATATTTTCTGATCTGATCCACCCAGTGTTTTATGGATTTTATTGTTTCTTTGTAGGTTCAAGGCAATTATGATGTGACACGCTATGAAAATATTTTCTCTCTGTTCTGGATTCTGGAGCAACTTCTTCAACAAGAAACCCAGGGAGATCCCACTTTACACATTGATCACAGCAGTCCAGAAATCCAGACATTTCTTCAGAAGCATGATGAAACCATCTTCCAACTTTCAGATGCATTTCCTTTATTTACTTTTTACTTATGGAGACTGGGTATTCTCTTGAACTCAGCAGAGATGGAGAGTGTTGAGAATGAGTCATTTCTTTAGCAGTCTACTGTATATCAGAAAATGGTGTGCTTACATTTTTTCAAAGATGTTTTTAAATGAGTAATTTAAACTGATTGACCAACCTAATTATTAACTAAATTTAGTGATAAGTCTTTTGCAGAGATGAATCGCTGTTCTATATTACAATCAGGCAATTTCAGTTGACAATGCCCCTCATATTCATGCATTATATCTTACTTCACTCAATAGTCTAGCTCTGTTCTCTAAAATGGACCAACAATTGTCTATCTCATAATATGTAGTAAATTGTGAAAATTCCCATCTGATATCAATGTACAAATTGTAATGAAATACAGATTAAGCTTGTCATTTAACACACTTAAATACAAGGTTTAAGTAAATGATAAAAAATAAAAATGTATTCTGTAGTTGTACTCATGTCATTTTCCTCTTGAAGAATAGTTCTACAAAAGGAGAAGAGGCTTTGGAAACAAATGGTTTTTAATTTTACATAATCAACATTTTTGTTAAGTATTTTTGAAGTATTAATTAGTTCTTTAAAATGTCTGTTTTTAAAACAAATTTTCTGTTGATTAAAAACATTATTGCCCCTATGATTGTTAAAATGTTGTAAAGTTGCATATTATTAAGTCATTAGGGATGCTTATATAAATTTTAATATCCTCTAAGAAATACACTTTATACTTATTAAAAGTACTGGGTTGAATTTTTCCATTACCCAATTTTCTTTACTTCATTTCAGTTATTAAAATTATAACAGACAAGCTTAATGAGCACACATTTTGTACTTTTCTATTGTGCAATTTAAAGAAAATATAATGTAATTTTCTTTCCTTTGTTAATTATGTGCGATTCTGTTTTATAAGTTAATTATCATTTCCAGATGTCATTAGTACTAAAAAATAAACTTTGCTATTTTCTTCTATAATGTATATAAAATTATATCATCTTCTAGGATTATTTTTGGAATTATTTGCCAGTAAATCTGTTATAAAAAAAACTCTCCGAGAAATGGCTGCATAAACAAGACCAGAAAATGACAAAATCAATGAACATATTAACATGGAAGGGAGCAAATTTCCTGGGGTCTCACCCTTAGATAAAGAACTGGAGGCAACTAATGACTGTTTGGAGGAAGAGAATTAGCCTGCCACAGTGATGAGCCCCCTTATTTGTTTTCCAGTGCAAAGTGTTCATTCCTGAAACCACACTCAGACCACACGCATGTATGCACACATGTACACACACATACACACACTAAATGAACTCTATTTATATATTTTTGAATATGTATAAATGTATCTATATATGTATGTAATAATAATAAAGAAAATGAGGCTATCAACATGAGAGGGGGACATGGGAAGAGTTGGTGGGAAGGTAACTGAGAGAATTGGGTAGAAAAGGGAGTGGGGAGTGATTTGATTATATTTCAATTTTTAAAATATATGTTCTAATTAATTACATTAAAAAAAAAAACTCCTTTCTTAGATTTTAAGTGGTGGTGACAGTGGCTTCTTGCCTCAAACCTTCAGGCAGGACACTGACCAGTCCCTGGGATAGCTGTGATGTTCGTTTGTGCTGGATGAGCTCCAGAACCAGGCCACTCCCCTGAGAGGACTGAGCACTTACTGTCCTCTCCTGCTGTGGTCCATTACCAAGAACAGTTGGCTACAACTGATGGGGTATTTCAGTTTGCTACTTGATAAAATCTAAGCATATCAAACAATACTGGGCTCAGAATCTTATATGCTACCAAGCATAATTGGGTACTTAAGTATTCCTTTATTTATTTCTAGAATAAATGAAGTTTAGTTGAGATTTCCAATTGATGGTATTCACTTAAGTGGCATAGATGTAAATTCTACTCCAGTATCTGATTGTTTTGTAAGTTGGTATGACTAATATTTCCTGAGGATAAAATGTGTTAAGTCCTTAAGCATGCAAAGATCAAGATCAGATACCCATATATGGATTAGAGTTAACTCCCAAGATTTAGACATGGAAATAAGTAATACATTTGAGCATAGCTTGGTCTGGCTTAAAAATGAAATCATTTTTTTTTATTCAGTCAGAGGAAAAATATCTATTTCAGGACTAGAATCCATAGTGTGATGCTATCATCCAAGTATGATGTGTGGATATATGTGTGGATGTGTGTATGTAGGTGTGCATGCATGGATGTGCATGAATGTGGATGCCAAAGTTCAATGAGTGTCGTTCCTTGGGAGCAGTCCTTTAGTTGTTTCTGGATTGGTTTTGTTTCTTTGTGTGGTTTGAGACAGGGCCTCTCACTGGTGCCTAGAAATCTCAGATTAGGCTAGATGAGCTGGTCATCAAGCTCAAGGTACCTTCTATCTCTGCCTCTCCCGGGTTTGCATTACAGGCACATGCCATCATGGCTTTTTCATGTGAGACTTGAACTCAGGTTGTCATGATTGGGAGGCAAGCACTTTACCAACTGAGCTGTCTCCTCAGTCCCATGTTTGATATTTTTAAACCATTTTTTGAAGTAAGAAAATGTCTTCTAGGCTGCCTCTTAGAGAAAAAGATGGGCAGAATTAATTAATTTAAAATGTGTCAGTGATGTGTTCCCCAAAGTTGCTTTATTTTAGGCAGCTCTTTTTCACGCCTTTTCCTGAGATGTAGAAAATGCATGTAAGGCCTTTGCTTGCCCTCTGCTTGTCAATGGCACTACATGTATTTTCTTTTGAAATGGGCCTTTGTTGACATATTGAAACAACAGTGGAGTTCAAAAGGGAACACATTATTAAAGGTATAAATAAAAAGCGAACGAAGGCAAGAGAAGACAAGGGCATCATTAAGTCATCTTACAACACAAGACAAGTGATACCATGATATTTCTCTTAACGGCACTGTCTTCTGGCTTTAAAGTGTACAAAACAAGCAGTATCTGTTACTGTTAGGAAAATGTGTTTCTTTTGAATGCATGCCTAAATGATTAGGCCAAGTTGTGAATTTAACTACTCTTTATTATTAAATACCAGAGTGCATTGGGACTTTCTGTGTCTTCCCTGACTTGATGGAAGCCTTTCAGTGGAAGAACATAGCACTTGGAATTGAAAATGAGGATATCACCCTGTCTCTGTCATATAAATAAAATTCCCACTTCATCATTAATGTATTTTTTTATGTTTTTCTTTTCTTTTTATTTTTCTCTCATACTTTACATCCTGACTGCAGTTTCTCCTCTCTCTTCCCCCAGTTCCTCTCTCTGCACCTTCCCTTCCCCCTCCTCCATCTTCCCTCAAAAGAGAGTAGGTCTCCTAGAAATATCAACCTAACATGACATAACAAACCACAATAAGACCAGGCACATAGCATTTCATCAAGGCTCGATGAGGTGACCACTCAGAGACACCCCTACTCCCACTGTTAAGAGTCCCACAAGAACGCCAAGCTACTCAGCCATAACATATATGCAGAGGACCTAGGTCAGACCTTTACAGTTTCCTTGATCTCTACAAGTCCACATGAGTCTTGGTCAGTTTATTCCGTAGGCCATGTTCTCTTCGTGTCCCTGACACCTCCAGTTCCTTAGATCCTTCTGTAGTGGGTAGCCATTCCAGCTTTGGTCTGAAAGTTCCAACCCCCACTGAGGCTTCTGTAACTATCATGCCTACAAGGCAGGGCCAAGGGAGGGCCTGAAGACCTGAGATGGGGACGCGCTGCGCTCTCTTGTTTCCTGGACCTGGATGCGTAGACCGAGGAGAGTTCTCCAGAGAACACCGCCGGACTGCGCTGCGTCTTTTCCAGAACCCGCCACCTACCTATCCCTTCATTTGTAAGTTACCCACTAAATAAATCTTCCTTTTAACTACGTGGAGTGGCCTTAGTAATTACACCAATATCCTTCCTCCCCCTCCTTCAAAAGGCTCCCAAAGTTCTGCCAAATGTTTGGCTTTGGGACTCTGCATCTGCTCCCATCAGTCACTGTATTAAATCTCTTTGGTCTCTTTGATGACGATTTGTTGCACGAATCCTAATTGGTCTTACTAAAAACCCAGAGCCAGATATCAGGGTAAATGATGAAAGATCAGAGAGACAAAGGAACAAGCCACAGCCACCTCTTCTCACTTCACCAACTCCACAGCCAAAAAAGCTGAGCTCCTGTCTCCTCCCACCTTATAGTCCTCTCAGCCATATCACTTCCTGTCTCAACCTCCCTAGTGCTGGGATTAAAAGCTTGTGTGCCACCCAATTACTGGAAACAAAGGCATGAGATTCCAAGTGCTGGAATTAAAAGCTTGTGTGCCACCACTGCCTGGCCTCTATGGCTAACTAGTGGCTGGCTTTGCCCTCTGATCTTCAGAGAAGCTTCATTTGTTAGATCATACACAAAATATCACCACAACATTTGCCTAGGCTCCAGTCCCAGAATATTCTGCAGGCAGGACAAACTGTAGGTTGAAGGTTTTGTGGATGAGTTAGTGTCCCAGTCCCTCCACTTGAGAACCACTTTGCCTGGTTACAGATGATGGCCGGTTCAGACTCCATGTCAACCATTACTAGGAGTCTTTGCTAGGGTAACTCTCATAGATTAAATGGAATTTCCATTGCACTAGATTTCCACCTCACCCCCAAATTTCCCACAATTCCAGTCATTTCTTCCTGTGTTTTCTCCCTCCCCCTACACCTGATCCTTCCTGTTACCAAACCCATCCCACCCAGTCCACCCATGAAATCTATTTCTCCTTCCCAGGGAGATCCTTGTGTCTCCACAGAGCCCTCCTTGTTACTTAGCCTCTCTGGGTCTGTGGATTGTAGCATGATTATCCTTTACTTAAAAGCTAATATCCACTTATAAATGAGTATATACTATGTTTGTCTTTCTGGGTCTGGGTTACCTCATTCAGGATGAGTTTTTCTAGTTCCATCCATTTCCCTGCAAATTTCATGATATCATTGTTTTTGACAGCTGAGTAATACTCCATTGGGTAAATTTACCACATTTTCTTTATCCATTCTTCAGTTAAGGGACGTTTAGGTTGTTTCTGGCTATTATAAGTAAGGCTGCTGTGAACATAGTTGAGCAAGCGTCGTTGTGATAGGATGGAGCATCCTTTGGGTCTATGCCCAAGAGGGGTACAGCTGGGTCTTGAAATAGATTGATTCCCAACTTTCTGAGAAAGTGCCATATTGATTTCCAAAGTGTCCATACAAGTTTGTACTCCTCCCAGCAGTGGAGAAGTGTTCCCCATGCCAGCATGAGCTGTCATTTGTGCTTTTTATCTTAGCCATTCTGACAGGAATAAGATGGAATCTCAGAGTCCTTAGATTTGCATTTCCCTGGTGGCTAAGGATGTTGAACATTTCTTTAAGTGCTTCTCAGTCATTTTGGTTTCCTCTGTTGCAAATTCTCTGTTTAGATCTGTACCCCATTTTTAATTGGATTATTTAGTTAGTTGTGTCAAGTTTCTTGAGTTCTTTATATATTTTGGATACTTGCCCTCTGTCGGATGTGGAGTTGGTGAAAATCTTTTCCCATTCTGTGGGCTGCCATTTTGTCCTATTGATGGTGTCCTTTGCCTTACAGAAGCTTTTCAGTTTCATGAGGTCCCATTTATTAATTGTTGATCTTAGTACCTGTGCTACTGGTGTTCTATTCAGGAAGTAGTCTCCTGTGCCAAAATGTTCAAGGCTATTCCCCACTTTCTTTTCTATTTGGTTCAGTGTATCTGGGATTTTTTTTCTGTTTGTTTTTGTTTTTGTTGTTTTCAGTTTATCTGGTTTTATGTTGAAATCTTTGATCCACTTGGACTTGAGTTTTGTGTAGGGTGATAGATATGGATCTATTTGCATTCTTCTGCATGCTGATCTCTAGTTAGACCAGCACCATTTATTGAAGATGCTTTTTTTTTCAGTTGTGTATTTCTGGCTTCTTTATCAAAAATCAGTTGTCCATAGGTGTGTGCATTTACATCTGTGTCTTAAATTGGATTCCATTGATCAATGTGTCTGTTTTTACTCCAATGCCATACAGTTTTTATCACCACAGCTTGTAGTACAATTTGAAATTATGGATGCTGATAGCTCTGGAAGTTCCTTTATTGTACAGGATTGTTTTAGCTATCCTAGGTTTTTTGTTTTTCAGTATGAAGTAGAGTATTGTTCTTTCAATGTCTGTAAAGAATTGTGTTAGAATTTTGATGGGTGGTGCATTGAATCTGTAGATTGCTCTTAGCCGGATAGGCATTTTTACTATGCCAGTCCTACCAATCCATGAAAATGGGAGATCTTTCCATTTTCTGATATCTTTTTCAATTTCCTTCTTAAAAGACTTGAAGTTTTTAATCATACAACTCTTTCATTTGCTTGGTTAGAGTTAC
>CABHPR010130740.1:0-17555 GCA_902168415.1 Peromyscus melanophrys
TGGTACAGCCACATTTAACTTGAAAATTAGGTGGTAAAGGTCAGTTTGTAGTGTAGAATTAATAGGTGGTATCTCACTAGGACTCTTCACCTCCTGCCTTGAGAAAACTTTCAAGGTTTCCACAGATAAAGAGAAGGACTCAAGGACCAGAGACACCTCAAATATGTAGATGACACTGTCGTCTTTTGCTTAAGCTGAAGACCTTGAAGCAGTGGTGAAAGAGAATAACATAAGAGCAAAGAATCTGGATCATTACAGAAAAGAAGCATATGCAAAATCACATGAGTACATACATTCAGGAGGGAAAGCTGGCTGCAAAAAAAATTAGGCATTGCAAAGGAGTGTTTGTTAAGGCCATATGGCGCACATTGTTACAACCCAGAAAGGTTCAGAAAGCAGAATAGACCCTTGTTAGAGTATGTGCAAAGCTGAAAATGAAGAATTTTCTACATTTAAAGGATTATCTACTTCAAAGAAAGATGTGATAACGGCACAGGCCCAGTTTGGACAACTAGAGCAAAAACACACATATTTAACACTGAGACAGAAGGAAATTTGTATAATAAAATAAAAAACACTCGTGAACAGACAAAAGAAAAACCTGTTTGTAGTGGATCAAGGTCGACATTTACTAGAAAGAAAAATACTCCACCTTCCTTGAAGACACAAAATATCAAGGATATAGGGTGAGCCACACATATACCTCAGTAGTGTGGGACAGCCCACCCAGTAGAGAAAAGGGATCCTGCATGTCCCTCTAGGAACTCAGATTTCAGTCTCCATAAATGGTTATTGATTTAAAAAAAAAATCATCAAAGCACAGAACAATCTGTGAACTCTATCATTCTCCTTTATTTTACATTAACTCTGGATTTAATGTAACTAATCTACCATTAACTCTCATTAAATTTCTTTCTCTTGCCCTTCAATTCAGAGGTATGGCCCTAACAGTACACCAAGAAGAGGAAGGTTTCTTAATAAGAAACTAATCTACGTGGGGAAAGTTTTCTATCATAATAGACAAGATTATTTTTAAGATCTTTATAAAAACAAGAAATGCATCACTCCTCTTGGAGTTAAGTGAATAAGCAAACATTAAGAAGCCTCTCAAAATGAGTATCCTGTTCATGGTATATTCATCAGTAAATGCCAGCTGAGTACTTTCTCCCACGTGTCAAGTATTATGCAAAGGGTCAAGGTGAATGAGAAAATTTCCCTTGATGAATTGGCCGTTTAGCAAGGAAGCGGAGGAAGAAGGGTAAACAAGCAATAACAAATTGAATAATTGTGCAAAGAGGCATTTAAGAGATATGGCCATAACAAAGTCTAAAAATACAACGAACTGATCAGGTCAATAAATTAGTGTGAGTGCCTTCTAAGCCGAGATATCAAAGCTAGAAAAGAGTTGTTCTAACAGCAAAGAAGTAAGAGGGGGGTGAAAAGGGGGAGTATGTATATGCACACACAGACATCTGCAAAATAAGAGAAAGAACAGATATTGAAACCATCTGGGTGGATAAAAACAAACCCAGCACACCTTGGAGATTGGTGTGAGGAGTCCTACATTGGCCAACTAAAAATTGAGCTTGTCTTTCTCTGTAAGAGATTAAAGAAAAAGCAATACAAATTTAATAAGCCTCCAGCAATTCTCTCAACACAGATATAAGATTCCAAAGGACAGGATCCACAGCAAATTGATCTCTAGGGTACATTTTGTTTGTTAGGGGAACAGAGCAAAGCTGTAACTTATTCTAATGCTGCAAAAGGAACTCTATCTCCCTAAACGAAGAGTGGGTAGAAGATCCCAGAAATCAGCCCCAGAAACAGTCACTTGTACAAGGAAATAATTCATAGTCCCTGAGAGACAGTACCTGGAGAAAGGTCTAGTAAGTGAAATAGCTGCCACCAGGTCTGTAGAAGGGTGGCATGGATATGTAAAAGGACCTTGCAGGCATGGTTAAATTAAGGAACTAGAGACAGAGGGATGATCCTGGTTTCTCCTGCATTGTCCAGATATCACAAATGTGATCACAAGGGCTGTAGGAAAAGGACAGGAGCAGTTGAGGGGGGCGGGGGAGAGACAATGTGGTGTGTGGACCTGTGAGCCACAGGGTACAGGTGGCCTCTAGAAACTGAAAAATCAGGAAAGCAGAAGGAATCAGCCCTGTTCTACGCTCTTTAAAAGACTCACTTCAGACTTCTGACCTCCAGAAACCTAGCAAAAAGTTTCTATTGACTTGAGTCACAGGCAATTGACTATAACCACAATGAGAAAATAACAAGATAGATACAGTTCCGATAGCACATACAGGAAAATAAATATCAGTAGGATGACCAGATGCCCCAGGTTGCTCAGTCTGGCCTCAGTTTCCAGATATTATCACAGTTTGTTTTTTAGTAATGTCTCCTTCCTCTCCCCAATGACTCCATTGTGGATTATAAATCTATATATACAAAGTTATTGAAGCAGTTGCTAACAACAGAAGCTGAAATCTGAGGAATATTCATATGGGGCATATCTGCCCTTCACTCTTGCCAATGCCCAGGTTTCACTAAAATTCTCCTGATAGAATAACCACAGTAACGCCAACAAAAATTACACCTTTTGTAATTTTTGCATAGAAGAAATGTCAAGGCTAGAATACCAAATCGGGGCTTCCAGGAACAACATGCCCCATTTGCAATTTGGCTACTGAAGCCCACGAGTGACGAGGGTGGGTGCACTCAGGAAACTGCAAAGCCAATTATGTCACCCATGAGTGCAAATAAACTGCCCATTGCTTTAAGAAGACCTGAAAATGAAAATGCCAGGGCACCTGGAATTCTAAGAGGTAGACCTGAGGTTAGAAAGGAGGGACAGCCCCCAGATCAAGGCCATGGTAAATTCCTAGCAAATTCCTAGAAACTTTTTGCTAGGAATGCTAGGAATTTGCTAGGAATTTCTGAAATTCTTCAGAACCCCAAATACCCCTTAGCGTCAAACTTTCACTATTAGCCTTGCGCATGAACTGTCTTACCGCAGAAGGCCGTTTGGCCCCCTCCTCAGTCACACCACTGTCCTTATTTCGTGCCTGAGCTTTTATGCACCATGTCTATGCAGTGCGCTCAAAGACCCACAGAAGACTTCAGGATCACCTGGAACTAGATACAGGCAGAAGTGAGCTGACTGATTTGGGTCCTGGGAATCAAACCTGGATCCTCTGCAAGAGCAGTAAATGCTCTCAACTGCTGGGCCATTTCTCCAGCCCCGAATTTCATTCTTAAGGGCCAGGAGTGATGCCTGACTTTCTCAGATTTCACATCCCAACTCCTACTTTAAAATCTGTTGCCTAGCCCGACCCCTTTGTCCCACCTCACAGACGTGTTCGGCATCCTATGTAGGTCACATGTCACATGCCTATTTTCCCTTATATCATTGCCTTCAAGTTCCTCAACACAAAGAGACTAACATCTCTGTTCCCGGAACTCCACTGGCCTTTCAAGGACCACTGATCAGATCACGGTCCTTTCATGTCTCCGACAACTTCAAAAACCCCTTGTTCATCAGACTATCTGCCATGTCTCTAACCAGTTCCTTGTGCCAAGTACTGCAGGAATCATAGCTACATAAATGGTGAATCAAAAGGACATATTGTCCCACAGAAAAGTAAAAGTCAAGACTCAATTTGTAAATAACCACTATCAGACATGTGTTGCTGAGGACATGGAGAAGACAGGGCTACACAGTATTTTATGAGTCTTCCTTTTCAAGGGCAGCTGTGGAGGAAGCAGATACTAATGCTGGAGCCTCCAGCAGTGCAGCCCTCCACAGCCCAGCATTCCTTGCAGATATAACGGGACTTAGAAGTAGACTGATAGCAAGGAGTTTAACCACTTCAAAAGAAGACAGGGCCTTCAGGTAGAGCCAGCATAGCAGCCCGTGTTTCCTGAGTTCCCATGTAAAATCAGGCTCACCCATCACCTCCACTGGTTATTTTCTACTTGTCTTGAAACATATGATGAACAAAAATGACATCATAAACATTCTAGTTTCCTACAAGTCTTCATACGAAAAAGTTGTTCCATACTTTTGAGTTCTGAGTTGGTCTTTTCCTGAGTAACAGCAGCCATGGTGTGTTTCTATTTTCAGGGCACTCCCCCAGTAGCACACACAGATGTGTGTTGCTCAACAGTGTTGTACAGGGACTATCATGGCATCTCTGTTCCTGCACAATGGAGAGTTCTCCTTGTAGCTCACAACCAACACAGAGCCACTACTATCAGTACTTGGAGTGGATCCTGACACCTTTTGTTGGTCCAGCATGGTCAGCACATAAGGGCAACCCACTGGGGAAAGACTGGCGCTACACACACACACACACACACACACACACACACACACACACAAACTGTCTGGGAGATTGCTTTCTTCTTAGCTCATCTAGTGAGCTCCATCCGCCTTTCTTCCCATGAGTTCTTTCCTTACAGCCACTTCCAACAAGTTCCTGATTCTTAAAACTCAATGAGAAAACCAAACCCATCCACCTGGAATGTCTGCCCTTTGCTCTCCAGATCTCTCTCTTCTATCTGCCTCCCCTTCCCTCTCTTTATCTCTGCACCACTGGCAGCCTCCTGCCTCATACCTTTCCCTGTCCACAGCCCAGGTTTTCCTCATTTGTTCTAGTCCTATCTTGACAAACCTTCCCAAGAGTCCCTCCTTCGGTTACCCGCCCTAGCATCCGAAACTTCCAGTTCCCCCATGCTACACAATCCCAGCTGAGCACGGACGCCCTCTCCGCTGATTGGTTCTCTCATCCATCTTCCACTGACATCCACATCCACATTCTCATCAGGCTCCCACGTTTCCTTCTCTGTACAGATGAACATCTCAGAAGCAGAACCAAATCATAGAGGCCGTCCCAACTACCGTTCTTCCTCATCTCCTTACCTCTTTTAAATTTCACAGTGACAAAACTATTTTTCTAATTGTATACAATATGTGATATTTTTTTTAAAAAAAATCAGACAACAAATTAAACTGTAAGGAAGAAGACAAAATAACGTGAATCCTCACATCCCTAAGACTACCCTCGTGAACATTTGGGAAACATTTTTGCATGCTTCATATACATGAACTGAACCTACTCTCACCAGTAATTTTACATAGGACCTCGTATATTCCTTTATCGTCACGTTATCAAACTGCAGTTATTCTTTTAGCCCCACCCTTTAACACGACAGTACACCGCACAGGTGGCAGCTCTAGTCAGCCTCCCGATCTGAGCCCTCCTTAGCAGCCAACCTGTTCTGTGCTCACTTGCAAGGATGTAGGGGACGGGTTTTCTGACTCTTTATTGTCATCAGGAAGCAGTAGATCTGTTGGGGACACAGAGAAGCACTAAGAGAATCAGGAATGTTAATCACATAAGGGTGTCTTCTCAATGGAGGAGCTAAAACTCAGACGCCTGCATTTCATCCAGAAAGCTGAGTGGATTTTGTTATTGACCTTGTGACCTCTTTGCTACTTGTGAAGCCAAACCTCACCCACCTTTTGCTATAGAGGCAGACCTCACCCACCTTTTGCTATCTGTGGAGGCAGACCTCACCCACCTTTTGCTATCTGTGGAGGCAGACCTCACCCACCTTTTGCTATCTGTGGAGGAAGACCTCACCCACCTTTGCTATAGAGGCAGACTTCACCCAAATTCCCCAGAATGCTTATCCCAGACTCTTCCATCCCTAGACCTTTCATTACCCGTCCTTAGGGGAGATGTCACAAGCACTTTATGACATGCTGACCTCTACGCTATCAGTCAGAGATCACACTAGATTCCAGGCCTTTTAGCTGTAGAACCCCCATCATGGTCACATGGACTTTGCGAAGGAGTTTCACATAGTCACACCTTAAGCTTTATTGTGCACCTGCAAGTGGACTGATTGGACTGGTTGTTGCCTGGAAACCTTCTCCCAAACTGTACTATTTTACATACGCTGACTGTGAACCATCTGACATTAGACTTTCCGAAGTCAGATCCAGGTTGTCAATCTGCACTGGGTTTTCATTCTTATCTCTTCTCAGACCGCTGCCTGCATTGACACCTCATAGATCATAAAGATTTTACATGCTAAGCGATACATATCAAATTGATTATCTGATGAATGAATAGTATTTCAGCCTAAAGTGTAGTGCATATTATTCACCACCTTTCCGTTGAAAGGCAATTAACTCATTTGATTCCAGTTTGTGAGGAATTTGGGTGCTTTCTCCTCTCACACTGATACACTCCAATTGTCCTTGCACACGTATTCTTAGGCACTGAGTCCTTTATTTCTTTGGGAATACTACTAGCTGGGTGCTTGGGTGTGTTCCTATATATTTTTAAGGTATCTCTGACCATTTTCTGTGATGTCTACAATTTCCAGAGAGCTAAGCTCCTCAGCTCTCAATTCTGTAAGTGTCAAATAACAGTCATTGAAATGTCGTAATTCAGGCATAATTCTGAACTTTCTACAGATATTAGCTCATATAATGGAAGGAAACTCTGTGGGTGAGAAATTTTCCCAAGCATGCACAGATTTTAAATGAAGAGCTAGCGTCACAGTTTTGCTCTTAATCTTAAGCAGTTTTGTTCTATTTTCTTCCAGTGTATAAAAGGATAAAACATGATCCTTTCTGTCCCTTTAATTCTGTTATCTTTTTTCAGAAGACAAATGTGATAAAGCATCTTCTAAGACTTGTAGTTCTCATTTAGGTATTTTCTATAAGGAACTTATTCTTGTTTGTGTCGGATACAGATTAAATTCAGCTTCTTTTATAGAAAGCTCACATAAACAGGACATAGTGAGAACTTTTCTTTCACATAGAATATGCAGGAACAGAAGTTCTGCCCTGGTGCAGGGGTGAGCAGTCCAGGCCTGGTGCAGGGGTGAGCAGTCCAGGCCTGGTGCAGGGGTGAGCAGTCCAGGCCTGGTGCAGGGATGAGCACTCCAGCCCTGGTGCAGAGGTGAGCACTCCAGCCCTGGTGCAGAGGTGAGCACTCCAGCCCTGGTGCAGAGGTGAGCACTCCAGGTCTGATACAGGGGTGAGCACTCCAGGCCCGATACAGGGGTCTCCTAGATCCCTGGGACCTTGGATGCACTGAGCTTTCCCCTCCTGCTTTCATCCCCTGGTCAAAGGATGGTTACGGAGTCCCATTTAATCAGAGTAGAAAGAAAACGGGGGCGGGCAAGCGGGGGGGGGGGGGGGGAGAAGAGCAGTGGAAGGAAAGAAGAAACACCTTCCTTGGACGTCCACAGAGAGAGCCGTGCTGGGACGTGACCAGCACACTCTGGCTGCAGGAGGTGCTGCAGCTGCTGACTGAACCCCGGATGCCCTGAGTGAGGACAGTGTCCATTACAAAGGAACAGAGAGGGACAATGAGCAGACTAGTGCTCGTGACAGTCACACTCTCCATTCATTTTTTCCACTGGGCTGTTTTCTTGTTAGGAATCTGTGAGACCTCTTTTCTTCGCCTGCCTTCTGTGTTGCTCTACTCCAGGCTTGAAAGATACAAGAAGAAACAAAACTAATAAAAATCCTTAGTGTTTGCATTCCCATGGAAGAATACAGGAAAAATAAAGTGTACAACATATTAAGTATGAAGACTGTTAATAAAGAAAAACAATGGAACGACATAGGAAGTAGGTTGATAAAGCCATTTTTAAAAGAAAAGAAGATGGGAAACACAGAGATGTAATGCAGCCAGTGTGGTTGAAGCCAGCTGCTGAGAGAATGACACTTTTAAAAGAACTTGAAGAGATAAAAACATTCGCGCCACCAACGTATCTTATGAAAAGATCTCTTTAAGTGTAAGAGAGGAAAAGCTAGAGTAATAATAGATCTATTCCAACAGGCAAAAACAACATTGTGTGGAGAATTATACAACCCCTGTGAGAAATGTTAGTTTTACTCTTACTAATATGGAAAGTCATCAGAGGTTTTGATGTGGAATTGTATGACCCAATATAGCTCTTAAAGGTTTATTCTGACCACTTGACTAAGAACATATTATGGGAAAGATTAAAGACACAAAATGAATGAGCAGTTCAAAGACTATTATAGGAAGCTTGGCAAGTGCATACAAATGAATAAGTGAATGAATGAATGAATGGATGGATGGATGGATGAATGAATGATGACGGTGGCACATTCTGTACATCCTTTTGAAGATGGAGCCATAAAGTTTACTGACAGATCAAAGGTAGCTGGAATAGAAGACAGTCCACTAAGACTCCATGCTTTGGGACATGAGCAGCCAGAATGAGGGGGTTCCCAGTAACTGTAAGGGTCACCTGTGGATAAGACAGAGGCAGAGCAGAGACTGGAGTTCAGGACACAGGTCGACATTCCAGAAGTTTCCTGTGTCATATTTCTCATGTGATGACATTAGGCAAGATCAAGAGGACTGTGAGTGTCCTTAGGAAGCAAAACAAATTCAAAGAACTGCTAGTGTGGTCGAAGGGAAAACAGGATAGGGGTGTGTCCCGTGTGGAAGAAAGGAGCCATCAATCATATGCTAATGACATCAGTTTTATCTCCATGAAGGTATGTTTCTTCCAGTAATCAAGATGCTTGCTCTTGATTTTAGTTGCTGCTGCAAAGAGACTTTTAGAAAATTGCCCTCCTTTTCTACAGGTTGTTAAAAGTTTGTTGATCATGATTCTAGACGACCATCAAACATTCTTGCAGTCTCATCTTCTGTATCTCAGGGATCTTGTCTATTGTTAAGGCATGTATTCCTGCAGTTCTTTAAGCATTGTGTTTTGCACAGTTTGTGCATTTCCTCTGATCCTTACCCTCTCTCAGTGTCTTTGTTTCTATTTCTACACTTGTTTGACGACGGTAGCTTCTAACTCTTTTTATGAGACAGGGTACATAACTAATTTTTCATCTAAGTTATTCATACCTGCATGTGTCTATCTCACACTGATAAATTTTTCTGATAAGCTTGATTTGAATCTTTAAGGCTGAAATATTATATCCACTGCATTTTTGTATGGACATATTTCAGAATGGTAAGAAGAGATGCTCTGCTTTACCATTTTTTTTTCTTTCATTTTAATTGGCAGATTAAAATTTTGTTGTTACTGTGTATAACATGATGCTTTGAAGTACACGTACATTGCTCAGGGTTTAAATCTCGCTAAATGGCATGCCTATTACTTCACATAGAAATAATTTTATGTCGAGAACACTTAACACTCTTTTTATCTAAAGGATACAGAAGAGTTGGCACAGGAGACATCCCAACAAAGATGTTAAATTTCTTGAAGACAGAAGTTAGTTCAAGCTTTGGGATTCCAAAACCCCTAAAGCAGGAGGTGCGTAGTTATTGACAGCTCACTTACTTCACGTATACACACAACAACAGCCTTGCATGTGAACTGGCCTCACCAATAGACAGACTTCTGTCCCTTCTTCCAAGATAGACTTGGAAACCAACTAATTGTGTATGTCAGATACCAAACCCTCTGGTATACATAGAATGCAGTAGTCTTCAAATTATCATGAGCATGGGCCTGTATAAATACACACATGGTGCATCTGAAAAGGCTTTTGCAAATAACACCTTTATAACTATAGAAAATGCTTCTTGTGTACTCTAAATAGAACATTTCTTTTCCCGTGCTGCTCACAAGTCTACTTTATATTGTATATCCATTGCTAAAGGTATAGATTGCAAAAATTACCAATTTTGTATGCCATCTATTATACTGATACACAATTAAAAAATAACAGCTAACATTTTTAAGAATGAATGCATAAGGAATCCTGCTTCACATGAGCTATCTCACCTAATTCAAATAACTCTGAAAGGTAGAGGAGGAGATGGATATTAGAATTTATTAGTTTGTTGACTAAATGTCACACAAATAGCCATATCATCCTAGACTCAATATTGATAGTTACTACATCTTATTGTCTCACAATGAAGCTTTGAAATCTAAGGATATGTGACTTAGTAATTCTCACCCTTATATAAGCACATGCAATTTCTGTGATATTTCCAGCAATTACATCTCTTCGTGGGAGCTGTCCGGTCCCTTGTGGTTCTTCCAAGTCTCTTCTGTTTTATGGTGCTCTTCTGTTTGTCTAGACAACTAGGTAATATCACTTGTTTACTTAGATTTTCCACCTCCTGATGATCCTAAACTCCATATGACCTTCCTAACTAAAGGCCTGCTGCTAATTGCCAACTTCAGTACTCCTGACTCAGTTTTTTGTTTGTTTATTTTTGTTTTTGTTTTCCAAGACAGTGTTTCTCTGTATAGCCCTGACTGTCCTAGAATTCACTCTGTAGACCAAGTTGGCCTCAAACTCAGAGAGCTCAGCCTACCTCTGCCTCCTAAGTGCTGGGATTGGAAGTGTGGGCCACCACTGCCCTGCTCTGATTCAAATTTTTGAAGGAAAGAATCTGCTTGGCTCCATTTCTCTTCTAAAAGCTATGGTGACATCAGATTGAGCTTATTCCTATAGGCAAGCACGCCTGTTTCTTCCATGCATTTAACCACAGTCCTGGCCCTTATCACACACAGAAACTTCACAGCTGCCTGTCAGTCCCCCTAGCTAGACTGAAAACTCCTGAGAGCATGAAGGCCATTTTTTTGCCACTGTACCAGCTAATCTTATTTAATTAGGGAAGATAGGAACTTACCAGGTGAAATCACTAATGAAGTACTAGCCAGAAAAAGAGAGAAAAGAATGATAAAGCAAATGAGAGGTGTGATAGGGAGTGGGTTTGATTTCCTTCAACCTTTAATAACAAGAACGTATCCAGAAAGACACAATAAAAGTTAAGGTCATGTAAGCAGACAAAGTTAGGTATCTTATAAATGACCTATTTCTTCCTTTAGGATGAGAAATGAAAGATAAAGCCAAAGGGGTTTTGCCCAAGCAAGAATGTGGAATAAATAATGGAGAGGAGTATTTCCCCAAGCTCAGACTGCAACAAACACATGTAAGATTAATTCAATATGTTGAAAACAGAAAAGCAACATCGGTCAATTTGACTAGCACTTCTGCGTTAGTTAAGAAGTGTTTGAATCCACTGTTCACACTCATGTTGTCTGATTTGAATCACAAAAATCTAGGGAGCTTAGACACGTTAGGGTCTGGGGAAGAAAAGGTCAGAAGGTAAATCAGGTCCCAAACTGTTAACAAGCTAACTGTTACAGACCAACTTCAGGCCTTAAATCAACCGACCATGTCCAAGGTATAGACAGGGATGCTTACCAGGGCAAAATGTTGCCGACCGTGTACCGTGTTTATGCATCCTTTTGCGAAATAAATAAATGTGACGGCTGCCGAACGGAATATTCAAACTAAGAACGAGAGAAGGAAATAATCATGTTGCTCTACATTCCATCGAGGACGAAAATGTCACGTTGATTTCACAGAACTCCCGTTCAGGTGACACTAAACATATCTAATCTATACGCACCTTTTCTGATATTTCCAGATGGTACAACATTGTATTAGACTGATACTTGATTCAATCTGCCTCTCCTTAATAAATCTAGAAATATGTGAGATAGAAACATGAAGAGTAGAAATTTAGGAAACACTCAAACTATTCCTTTTTGCTAAAAATAAGATGAGTTTCCCTTTGTTTCTTTTGTGCCTCCCAATTTTTGGTCTCCAAATTTCCTGTGAGTTTGCACAGAGAAGAATCCACATAGCTGAGCATTTCAAAAACCAAAACCAAAGCCAAACCTTAGGCAATAGGCTTAGCCACCTGCCGGTTCCTGCCCGGTCACAACTTGTTTCTTAGGAGCCTCTTGCTCTTCAACGGTACAAACATGGTTCTGAGGACTGGTCCCGCCTGAGCTCTTTCTCATTGCTCCATTTCCTGCCATTCTGATTGTGCTTTTATTGGTCAACTGAGTGGATTTCCATAAGGTCATCTTAGTTTCCTGTTTTTCTCACCTCCTTTCTACAAAGACAAAATGCTAAGTGATTTATATTTCCATATAGTAGCTTGTCTAGAAAAGCCTTAAACATAGCCAGTTTTATATGTTCCGGGTTCATCTCTGGATCATCCTCTAATTTGGTCAGATAGCTTCTAAGTTGATGACTCCTTCAGAGGTTCCCTAGTAGGTTGAGGAAGAGACTAGCATGGAATTTAGTTTCTTAATAAATAAAATGACCATGTGGCTTAACACAGGGAGTGGAAAAGCAAGTTTATTACTTTCAAGTGTTGGCCTCAAGTGAATATTGTCTACTTCCACTTCATGTCACACCCTGTCTTCTAAATCCCTTAGTTAGCTACACCAAGTTATATCACATGCTTTATACATTTGAATATATATCTGACACAGAGGCTTTTGAGCATTTCATTTTCTTTGTACCTAGAGCCTTCTACGCCATAACTTTTTTGTCTAAGATCACTATAATTTTGAACTTTTAATTATTAAATATATAAGATGGGAAAAATTAACCACTGTTTTCGGGTTAGTTTGTGCATCACAGTGCTCTACATGACTCAGGGCTGCTGAGGACCCCAGTATAAGCTAAATTCAGGATTCAGGTTACAACTGAGAATGGTGTCAGGAAATCGTATTAATGAAAAGATACAAAGACTAAGTACATAAACCACCCCAAAAATTAAGAGCACGGGTAGCAATCATTCTCTACCATGATGAGTATAAAGACTGAAAATAGAGGAAGAACAGTAAAGGGCCAGTTATCCCTTTCAAAACCTCGTGGCTTTGAAAAGCAGTTTTATGCTGGGCAAAGTGTCCCAGCATAGGCCCCAGGCTCCAAAAAATCAGCCCATGCACCAAGGACAGGTCCCAGCTCCACTGCCTGGGGGCCTCCCAAACAGTTCAAGCTCATCAACTGTCTCACTTATCCAGAGGGCCTGGTCCAGTTCCGTGGGGGCGCCTCAGCTATTGGTTCACAGTTCATACGTTTCCACTAGTTTGGCTATTTGTCCCTGTGCTTCCTCCAACCATGGTCTCAGCCTTGGTGTAGGGAGGAGGGGACTGGACCTGTCTCGGCTGAGTCTCCCAGGCTGGGCTGACTCCCCAGGGGAGACCTTGCCTTGGAGGAAGTGGGAATGGGGGGTGGACTAGGGGGGAGGGCTGGGGGGTGGGAGGAGGGAGGATGGGGGAATCCGTGGCTGATATGTGAAATTAAGTTAATTATAAAATAAAAATGTTTAAAAAAAAAGCAAAGCAGTTTCAGGAATGGGATCCAAAGGAAATATAGTCTAGGCCAATGCTTGCAATGTAACACAGGAACTACTTCAAACTGCCAAAGGCATATTGGGCAAGTATTATTAATTAGAGTTACATATGCTGAGAGCTAGGGACCACAGTCCCTTAAGTCACTGATTTTATGGGTCTAAAGAGACCCCGTAGAAGCCTGGCAGTGGTGACGCACCCCTTTAATCCCAGCACTAAGGAAGCAGAGCCAGGCCCAGGCCGATCTCTGTGAGTTCAAGGCTAGCCTGGTCTACAAAGCAAGATCTAGGACAGGCACCAAAATACACAGAGAAACCCTGTCTCAAAAAAAACCAAAACAACAAAAGAGAGAGAGAGAGAGAGAGAGAGAGAGAGAGAGAGAGAGACCCCATAAGAGTCTAGCTTCAGAAAGATTTATCATGAGGTACTGGAAGAAAGCAAAGAGAGAAATAAAGAAGATCATGAAATAGGCCATTTGCAAAGATGAGGAGCAAGTTCGGGTCATTTTTCTGACGTTGCACACATGTGTTTTGCTAAGAAGCCATAAAGCTTTTTGTAGAAGCTTTCTATTCACAATAAGAATTAAGAGATCTAGGGGTGAGGGGCAGTTCAATGGTAAAGTGCCAGAGTTAGCAAGTGTAAAGTCCTAGTTCAGAGCCTCTGTTGGATCATGGTCCAAGAATTGAGTTGCGTGAGAATTCTGAGAACTTGTGAGAACACTCCAAGAAAACAAGGCAAGAATCTTGTGACCTCAGTGTCTTTAAAACATAGAATTATTCTTGGTATATCAGATAGGAGTGAGCTTACTTCAGATTATTTATTACAGCTGGTTGTTGTTATTTGTTTATATGTCTCTGTGAAAAAAACATATTTTTGCTGTGTACAGGCTTGTCTGTCACATGTGGTTTGCCTTTGTGGTTGGACACTTTATTCATATGACCTTTCTTAACCCTCAGAATACAAATTGTCTGATGCTCTGAATAAAGTTGGCTATTGTATGAGACTTTAGTCTGCCTCATTTTTAGCCTCCATTCTCCCAGGTCCCACCTCCTCTAAAGAGTTGACAATCCTCTGTAGCTGAAGTTTTCCTGTGTCCTGCCTGGTTAGCAGCTGCTCAGACCCAAGTAAACACATAGAGGCTAATATTAATTAAAACTGCTTGGCTGTTAGTTCAGGCTAACCACTGACTAGCTCTTACACTTAAACTCAGTCCATTTCTGTTAATCTATATGTTGCCACGTGTTCCATGGCTTTACCTGCGTTCCATTACATGCTGCTCCCTGGATGGCAGGCTGGCAGTGTCTCCTGACTCAGCCTTTCTCTTCCCAGAATTCTCCTTGTCTCCTTTCCTGCCTATACTTCCTGCCTGGCTACTAGCCAATCAGCATTTTATTTATCAACCAATCAGAGCAACACATTCACAGCATACAGAGTGATATCCACAGCAATCCTCAGCAATACAAAAACAAACACAGAAGTTTAAGAATGAGGAAATTTGAAGGAAAACTGTATTCTCAAAAGACACGCATTTTTAAATCTTATAATCAAGAATAGGGTTTTCATTCCATAAATATGTTAAGTTGAAGGATGCATGGGTAACTGGGTGGAAGCAAGAAAGCTAACCACAGTGGACTGTTTACCATATTCTGGGTAATTTGCCTGCATAAATTTAGGGATTTTCTCACTTTTGCAGATGAGGAAATTGGGGGACAAAGATCCATGCTCAAAGAACTAGAAAGCAATGGTTTGAGTGGACAACTGTCTAGTTTCTTGTTCTTTTCTCTAATTAGTTGTTAACTATGTATTCAGATTGAAAGTAATTAAAAATACTTCATTGTAAGAAAAAAAGGCAAGTAATTGGGTGGATGTGTTGGTCCTTCTGCAGCATAGAACGCCAGGAGCGTCCTTAATCCTTGTTCGGTCTAGCATCTGTAGATTGGCTTGTTCTGCCTTTCATCTGTAGATCAACTTTCCTCTTCAGGACCTGTGGCCACCACTGGTCTTCTGTGTGTTTATTTGCTTTGAGTAGTCATTGTCTTGTGGTCACTGACCCAAGTCATTTGAAAATATTATAGAGTCATTTGGGTGGTCACACACTAAGGCCAATGGTATCATGTGTTATTTATCACATGTAACAAAATTATATGGCTAGCAAAAACAAAAATAACAACACAAATTATAGAGAGATGCTTACATCTTTAGATCCACAGCCACAGCGCAATGTGTTCCTTCTGAAAAACAGGTATTGATTCACATTATATTATGCTGTAGAATTAAAAAGAATCTGGAATTTATAAGCTAATTGACTGGAAATAATCACAGACAATGAAGTAATAATGTCTATGTGTTTATACTTTTCCATATGTAACCTGACCTACATGTTTAAAAATGTAAACTAATTTCTGAATTTATTTGTAATTATACCATTATTTATGTTTCTGTCAAGCAAGTTTTAGTGCAGTACACTTTTATTTTGTGTAAGATAATTGACAGATTCTTACAAGAAGACAAAAGGTACAGAGTGCATATATATTGAATTTCCAGTTTGCTTCTCTGACATTAAAATACTAACTTTTTAAAAGTCTCATTATACTACAATTGCTGCCATAACATATTAGTCTTTCATGATCAAATATATATTAAACACACATCTGTCAGCTGACAGTAAATCCAGTCATGCCCATTTTCTTATCATAATATGGTCACAAAAACTGATAAAAGATTCTTAGCCAAACTGCACTTCCAAGAATGTCAGTGCTTTTTGCTACCAACTGGGGCCAGAATAGGGAGTAAGAACAAGTATATGAAATCTATATACATACTCTAAACACTAAGAAATGATCTGTAGGACAGAGATGATTTTATCTTTTTCTGAACAATGACCTAACAAATAAATTCCTTGAAGGATCATCCTAAGAGACAGAATATTCTGCTCCCAGCTCAAGTCTTCTACTACTAGAGTCCTGGTCTTAAAAGATTGAGGCAGCTCAACATCTTTATGTCCATTGCCTCCAAACGCAACTGTTGCCACACCATGTGCTCATGACATAAATGTGAAACTGATCTATTTCCCACATCTAAATGTTCACAACACGGTGAAGGAGAATGATAATGGAGAGTTTTAATGCAGTCACTGCATGATAAGAAGGAGCTCTGCTGAGGTATGTTGACATACTCTTTCTGCAAATACCGTCTTGCATCCACTAGTTCCGTGGTGAATGAGGAGCTTCTACATAGATAAAACTTGAGATGCATTAATAATTGATGCTTAGATGTATCTAGTTTCCATGAGGAGGAACTGGCAACATCCCTCAGAGAGAATTAACGCATGGACAAAGTATCCGGAAGGGTAAACAGATCTCTTCCGTAGGAGTGTTGGGTACCAGGCAGGAGGGACTGGGAAGAATGGCCTCTGGGGAAGCTTCATGGTTGGTACTTGAGCTCACTGAGACTCAGCAAATATGCAAGAAGGAGAGAATCCTATGAATCACTGAGACAACTCCAAGCCCTACAACTTATCAGTGCCAGTCAGTCTCCTGTGGAAACCCCTTACTGAGAGCACCCCACTCAGAGGAGGAGAGTAAGCAGGATAGAGACAAGTAAGCAGTTGCAGCTAACTCAGAGCCCCATGGTACAAGAAATGTATCTTTAATGGCTGTGATAGTTCAGAGTAGTCAAAGCCAGTTCCTTAGACCACCAGTGATGAGTCCACAGCCACAAGCCAGGTTGTGAAGTTTAATAGAATCTCCTATAAGAAGGAGTTTGCACATCATCCTAAGAGCTTTTGAAAGGTTTGAATAAAGAGAACAGTTTGATCAAATTTATATTTTAGGACATTTATTCTGGTGGCCTGAGAGGAGAGCCTGAACTAAATGAGTTTCCAAACATACTGGCTTGACTCGAACTAGCAAATTATCTTACCATAGATAAACCAGGACAGCACATAAGAATTTCAGAGGAATTCAAGTGCGTTTAGCTGAAACTAAACAGCCAAGAAGTATGTGCAAAAGTTAAGACAATTGAGCAGTGACAAGTTAAAAGTTTAAGTGTTTCATGGGTGACAAAAGTAGGGGAAACAACATCATGGCCTCTAAACTGTGTTTACAATGAGACAAAGAAATTGCAACAACCATACACACTTGGAAGATCCTACAAATGATGAGAATTATATACTACATGTTAACCTTTAAATATCACCAAATGGCAACCGTCATATTAAGTAGATTCTTGAAAAAATGAATTAAACATTTAGTCAGTGGCTTCCCAAGAAATATTCAGTTCAATAATCCATAAAATATCCTATAGCTCTCTCTCTCTCTCTCTCTCTCTCTCTCTCTCTCTCTCTCTCTCTC
>CABHPR010130740.1:17565-32744 GCA_902168415.1 Peromyscus melanophrys
CTCTCTCTCTCTCTCTCTCTCTCTCTCTCTCTCTCTCTCTCTCTCTCTCTCTCTCTCCACAAGAGAACTTCTGGTGGCCTTATATCATTCTCACCCATTTACATTTCATACGTTTTTCTATAAAGCAGCGTTTGGCCATAAATACAGTGGATTGGAAATAAAGAAGCTTGCTTTGGGAAATAATCTTTGTGACTCACCCTTTATACAGACTACAGCTACCTTGTCTTGATGCTTGAGATGATGAAAATGCACAGATTTCCAAATACTCAGAAGACCCTATTTAGGCATACTCAAAATGAGTTAGGAAGCTACTTATATGAAGTTAAGATGCAATCTATAAGCACAGTTAGAATAACATTAAGCAAAGTCAGAGTTCAAGAGGAGACACAAACAGCTCCATAGGTTTTAACAACATTCCAGCTTCATAGATGTTATTGGTATGAACCTCCATTTGCATCTGAGAAAATCTTGATCTTTCCTCAATTACCCTTGAGGATAGATATTCCAGGACTGTTTTACCTCCCTATAAACATGCACACAGGGGAAGATATTCATAACATTATTTGTAGAGATACTCAAACATGATGTCCTTGATCTGTGAAGAATTTCATAGAGACTGGTTCAGTCACAAAAATATTCTATGACTGCCCTCCATCTGTTTTAAAATAACTTCACAATAATGTATGATTTCTATTCTTATTTTGAAACCACTGGCATTTGCTCAGTCCATAAACAAAAACACCATTCTTGAAACCACCAGACATCCAGTATGCAATTTTCTTCCCTAATACTTTGTCTAAAAGAAAGGTTACACTGGATATTTCCTGTAACCATTGTACAGGCATTGGAGCTCTGCAGCCAGCTAGTTAAATTCATTTTAATGAGTCACATTGTGAAGCACTGTATTTTTGTTACTAAATTTATTAACATATACTTATGGGCATACAGTTATACTGTTTTTTTTTTCTTGTGGTGTTTGTGTTAGGACTAATTTTTACTAATTTTCTTTGTTTGTCCAAGGAACATTTTTGTCTTCTTAAACCACACAAATATCTTTGATGTAGTTACCAAGAAAGAATGCAAGTTTCCATACCCCTTAGGAATATATTCCTAATATGTATTTGTCCATACGCATTCAAAATGGCTTCCATTTCGTCAATCTCATGTATCAGAAATGGAAGACAGCAGATACAACAGGGTTCCTATGTCAGTGAATTTAACACTTGGGTTCAGGATCCCAATGTGTGTTTTTTAGGAAAAACTAAAAGTGAAGTAATAAAAGCAACAACATGAGAGAGATTTTATGGACAATTACGTGAACTCTCAAAATCTCCGTCTTTTCCAATATGGTTGAAAAGTAATTGCACCTTGATATATGGAGTAAATTGATATTAAATGAGTTAATAAACATTTCGCTATTCACATCCATGAGCATTTACCCACAAATCCGCATATGTTTGCACCATATTATGTAAATATATATGTGCATAAAACATACTATACTGACTTATAGAATATTCCACAGTGGGGCAGAATTATGTGAAGACCTGAGTTAGATAAAGAGTCGGATGACCTTATTTTCCTATTAAGGCCAGTTATATACATGCATCATTGCTAAATAGGAAATTGGAAATTTATTCAATGTCAAGAAAAGCCATTTAGCCACTGATGATTCACATTTTGCCTCGAGTAGTCTGGCAGACCAGTCGATCACTTGTTGGCAAATTTGAATGGTATTAAATTGAACAGGTAAAAAAAAAAATAGGCTTGTGAATTAACCAAATTAAATTTGTGATACGTATTTCCGAATAGCACGGACAAGGGAATGCTGATGTAATTTCCAGAAAGTGCAAGGATTCATAGCACAGTCATCCTTTCCAAAACCAACCCTCCAGGATGTTCCGGAGTCCCCGGAACTCAGATAACAGAACAAAGCTGTGCGCTGTGCGGTGGGTCTCGAGGTCCCCAGGGTCCTTGCACCACAGCTGCTGGCCCTCCTCTGTCAGGAAGATGGCGTGAAAAGCAAGGCCCCATGGGATCTGGCTTGGAAGCCACATGGATTTCTGCTCATTCCTTGGTTGAGCACCATCCCCATTTCCAGTCCCATTCACTGCCATCTTGATTCTCATTCACCTCTCTACTTTGGCTTCCAGTTTCTAACTGTTTCCTGGAGGCAGATGATTCCTTATCTCCTGATTTCCTCTGATTCACGATTTTCAGCTTTCAATGACAGTGGATATAGCTTGAATCTGTAATTCTGTCTTCCCTCTTTTACTACTCAGTCCCTTTCAAATGTCTGGTGATTTAAAAAAAAAATCTACATGGTATTCCAGATACAAACACATTCTAGGGCAGAAAGGAATTATCCCAACATTCGAGTCACTGAATGGTACAGGGAAGCCCCATTATACTTCTCAGAATAAACTGATGCCGTTCAGTCTAAGGGAATATGAGCTGGTTCTCAGAGAGGCGCTGCTCAAACTCCCTGTACATTTTCAGAATTTTTTTTGTTTACTTTTGTGTGTCCAACATAACAACCAAAATACAATTTCAGGAGAGGTAGGCAGAACCTGGAAGCGCCTCTCTTAGACGGTGATTTTTAGTTTTTCCACAAATCCAAGTAAAATCACAATATAACTAATTTAGAACACTAAACTCACTCCAAGGACCTGACTAGATCCTTCAGCAAAATTAGAGTGCCTGGGCACAGTCCCAAGAGACAAGCCGATGTCCTGATGTTTCAAAAACAGTAACAAAGAGAGCTGAGGTTTCCAACCACCAGTCTTTTTCCTGTTTTTAAACACACAGATCTTGAAGTACTGATTTTAACCATAGCAAACCTATCCTGGGCCTCCAGTCTGGATGTCACTGGAGGGTATAGGCTCTTTCAGACACTACCACTCCATGTCTGGGATGAATGGAGATTTTCTTTCCAAAGTGTTCTCTATTTTTACATGGCAGTTCTCTGACCTCCCAAATGTCATAGCTATGAGCTTGGAATCCCCTGACAGGTTTGTTGCTGTGTTTCTCAGGGGAGTAATTGGCAGATGAGGTTCCCAGAGGCACCCACCAACCTTAGAAACAGTCTTGGTCATTGACTTTCCTTTGGGAAAAGTGGCAAAAGCCCATGGTTTGTAAAGTCATGATCTCCAAACATTTCATTGTCTCCTAAAGAGTCTGCTCTCTCACTCTCTGCCCAGGGGTGCCCCAAATACACTTTTACATCTCACTCGTTTGCCTACTGTCAGGTAGTAGGCAAAGAATGGCATCTGCTGACTATGGAAAATGGCACACCAAAAAGGCAGAGACGCAGCATCGGAAACAGAAAGTCAAAGCTTCCAATTATTTTCCTAAATGAATCTGAAAGGCACAGAACCTACAAGTGCTTCTCACATGGGAAAATCTCCTCAATGTTTCCAAGTCACACCAAATATTGGTTTGATATTGTATGTTGGTCCTGCATGACATACAGAGGCCTGGAAATAAAGTGGCACTTAGCCCTAGACAGAGGTCACTTGGCTTCAGAATCACTATGACATGCCTTCAGAGGGTGATGATTTCACAGCTGTCTTTACATATGTCAACTGTTCCCACAAACAGGGGCTCATGGGAATGGGACCTACATGTTGATGGGCAAGTTCCAACACAGACCACAGCTTTCACACAATTTACATATACAAAGACATCATAAGACAATATTACCATCAGTCATGATCTACAAAAGGTTAGGTCATCATCTAATCTTTCCCCCTCCAAGAAGGACAAAATATGTGCATGTTGGTAGTCACAGCTAGCTCATGCTTTTAACACCCAACACAAGAAATTAAAGGGCATCCTGTTTAATATTAGACAGAAAAAAACCCTAAGACAATATATATGGCACAGTATTCACTTATATGTAATTATAATAATATTAATGTTGGCCGGGCGTTGGTGGCACACGCCTTTAATCCCAGCACTCGGGAGGCAGAGGCAGGCGGATCTCTGTGAGTTCGAGGCCAGCCTGGGCTACCAAGTGAGCTCCAGGAAAGGCGCAAAGCTACACAGAGAAACCCTGTCTCGAAAAAAGCAAAATAAGAATAATAATAATAATAATAATAATAATAATAATAATATTAATGTTTATTTCTAATAATATGAGCATCTTTTTAATTCTGTGAATATTAATTATCTCTAGAATGCCTACAGTGCCTCTTCTGATCTATTCCTGGTCTCCGTTCCTGCCTCTAATTCCTCGGTGTAGTTAATGTCATTAGATGGGTGGAGGTTAATGGATGGGCGGCTAACTGAGCTATTACTTTTATATTTTCTCTTTAACATTTATTCCTTTAGAACTTCAAATTTCCACTGTTGTCTAAAATATATCCCAATACCTTTAATGAGCTTTTCCCATTTTACTTAAAGCATTTTGATTTCCTTATTTCATCGGTTTCATAAATTATCAAGTTCTATATTTCTTCCACCTCCTCCAGTGATCCAGAACATCTAAGGTTTTACAGGCTCAGAGAAACAGCACACTGAGCCATGTTCTACCTGCTGCTGTGACAGAGAACCTGAGCCTGGGTGCCTCACTCTAAGTCCCAACAACTGAACTGAAGATATGTCAGAAGCTGCCTTTGAATGCCTCTGAAGGACTTACTTTCGAGTGCTAAATGATCAGGTGATAATGGTCACTGAGTCATTCAGAGACTATCTGGTGCTGGTGCCTAGAGAGCCAAGCCGAGGCAGCTCACTCATGCCGAACATCATCCACAAGGAGCTAAGCAGTGGGAGTGGCATGCTAAGGCAGTCAGGACATAGGAAATCAGTGCATGTGGCAGAATCCCAAACAAGCTGAACGCTCAATGCAAGTCGATGCCGTTAGAGAGGAAGAGGGGGTTAGGGTGTGGTGGTATTGTGTTCCCCAAAATATTGTGTACCCTAATAAAGTTATCTGGGGTCAGAGAACAGAAAAGTCACTAGATACTTAGGATAGGCAGTGGTAGCACACGCCTTTAATCCTAGCATTCCAGAGGCAGAAATCCATGTGTTCAAGGATACAGCCAAGCATGGTGACTCACGCCTTTAATCCTGGAAAGCGAGCCTTTAATCCCAGGGAGTGATGGTAGAAAGCAGAAAGGTATATAAGGCGTGAGGACCAGAAACTAGAAGCTTTTTAGCTGGTTAAGCTTCAGGCTTTCAAGCAGCAGTTCAGCTGAGAGCCATTGGGATGAGGACACAGAAGTTTCTAGTCTGAGGAAACAAGACCAGCTGAGAAGTTGGCCAGGTGAGGTTAGCTGTGGCTTGTTCTGTCTCTCTGATCTTCCAGTGTTCACCCCAATACCTGGCTCAGGTTTGATTTTATTAATAAGAACCTTCTAAGATTCCTGCTACATTAGGGTATGTGTGGTGACAGTTCATCATGCTACTGGGATGTTCATTAGTCATGTGACCTGGAGCAAAACACCTATGGCATCTCATTTCCTCTGTAAAATGAAAATATTCGCTGTTCCTGTCGCTGACAGCTAATGAGAAAATGAAAGCTGCTAGATCATATGAAATGTAAAGAACTATGCCTGGCAGACAGTAAGTGTTCAATAAACACTTCCATTCTCAGCATTGGTATTCATATTACCAATAATGAAAATGTTGCTACTTTGTGGGGAGAACAGGAAGAAAAAAATGGGATTATAAAAGAAGAGACTGAAAAGACCCAGGCTCTCAAATGCCCCACCCCCAGATGAACAGGAAGTCATGGACAAATCAGTTCCTCCCAAATCCCCAACTAACGGGCAAATAGCAAACCGCACTGTTCCTTGCCACAAACACCTCCTTTTCTGCAACCTCCTTTTCTGAAGAATTAGATACTCTGTTTTCTAAGTATGAAATACTATATAAAGCCTCGATTCTTTAGCAGCATATGAACCTTAACTCTACAATTAGCCTTCTGGAAGCATGCTTAGAATGGTCTTTACTCTCCATGAAGTATCCCGAATTCTGAATACCTCTCTTCTTTTCTTTTGAAATCTTGCTTTTACTAACAGATGCTAAGAAATGTTTTTTCTCTCTCTCCCCCACCCCCAACACCCTTCTAGATACCCCACTGTTTCACAAAAAACAGCCTTACCTCCGTGTTCTTAGTGTTTATTTTCAGGTTTCTTTCTGCTGTCTTTTACATCTGCCCAGAGTCTTTTTTTCCTGTCATCCCTGCTCTCCACCATTTTATTCAAAGGATGCTTTATCCCCTCAGCTCATCCGCCTGCATCAGATCTGCCTGTGTCTGCAGTTGCACACTCTCCCACAGTTCTCCCCTGCTTCTTATTGTGCATCTACTATTGCACAGCCTAGAGTTTCAGATCCAGCAGAGAATGCAAATCGGCCACATTCCCGCTTCCACAGAGCATGCCTTCTAGCCAGGAAACAAGGATGCATAGGTGTAATGGATTTTACAGAGAAATTAAGCAGACCAAAGGATGTCATCTGGAGGTAGAACTGTGTGGACACCTCGGTAAGAGAGGGCCTTTCTGATGTGACAGCTTTGGAGCAGCAACCGGAGCGGAGGAAGCAAGGAAAAACTACACGCTACACACTCTCCTCAGGAGCAGCCCTGTCATCCACAGGAGGCAAAGGGCTCTCCTCCTGTGAGCATCAACTTCCTCCTCTGCTCCGTGATGGTGAAAACAAACCACTGTAAAGCTAGTGTAATGATTATAGAGGTGTTTGAGGAGATCAGAAAAAAAAAAAAAACAGCACAGTGATGTGGTGATATTGTGTTCCCCAAAATATTGTGCACCCTAATAAACTTATCTGGAAGATCAGAGAACAGAACAACAACTAGATAGACATAGAGGCCAGAAAATGGTGGCACACACACCTTTAATCCTAACATTCCGAAGGCAGAGATCCATCTGGATCTCTGTGAGTTCAGTGTCACACTGGAAACAGCCAGGCATGGTGACTCACGCCTTTAATCCCAGGAAGTGATGGTAGGAAGCAGAAAGGTATATAAGGCGTGAGGATCAGGTACTAGAGTCTGGTTAAGCTTTTAGGCTTTTGAGCAGCAGTTCAGCTGAGATCCATTTGGATGAGAACTCAGAAGCTTCCAGTCTGAGGAAACAGGATCAGCTGAGGAATTGGCAAGGTGAGGCGGCTGTGGCTTGTTCTGCTTCTCTGATCTTCCAGATAAGTTTATTAGGGTACACAATATTTTGGGGAACACACTATCACCACACAGTGGACAACGGTTATTCACTCACACCACTTCACCCCAAAACTGCCCGATGCTGAATCCTTGCACCACTTCAGGGATTGACCTAACAGGAAGGGAATGAAGAAGAGATAAACACGGACAGAAACTCCAGGGTTAGGTGGTCTGGACTCTCTGAGGAAGAAGTCGCAGCACCCTGAAAGCTCATTTATTACACGATAGAACCGGGGGTTGGGGCTATTGCACCCCTGAACAGAGAGGCAGGATGTAAAGTCTGCAGCTGAGTCAAGGAGACAGGTTTGTAGTCTTCAGGCCACAAATATCTGCGAGGGAGAAAGGTATGGAGGGCATTTTCTGCATATGCTATCAGCAGCCACACTGGGAACCCCTTGGATCCCAGAGGAAGTCTTTGCCACGCCTCTGAGCCTCAACTGGGGGAAGCTTTGGCATACCTGTGAGGCTGAAGGACTGGAGTCCTTGACCTGGCCATGCCCATGTCAGCAATAAAAACTTCCTCCCTCCTGACTTCACTCACTCAGGGCTTCCTCAACTGCCTACAGCCTGAAAAGCATTTCAGACTTTACAGCCACAGAGGCACAAACTTACAGTAGAGAAGACAGCACAATATGGTGAAAGGAACACACATTTGAGAAACCCACAAATCTCCCAGCTCCCATACTCTAATACTGTGGGTGTAAAATGGTAGGGAAATAATGCAGTCACACCAACCCTCAGACTCTTTGTCTCCAGAACATGGGTTGTATTGAGTATTAAAGGTGTTAATAAGCGGCGCTAGCACAACTTTTGCCCTGAACACACGAGGTCCTCTTTTCACGGCTTTTCCCAGATTTATTTAGGAGAAGTTGTGTAGTATGCTTACATAGTTTGGTGCATGAAATTAAATGGGCTACTTCTTCTAGGCTTAATATTTAAAACTCCATGTAGTCGCAATAAACCTCGCGTTATCGGGGTCCTGCAGGGTTTTTTCTGGGGGGACAGAAAGGAACAGGACAGACTCTTGTCAAGTGCCCCAAAGGTCTTTGCAGAATTATCCTATCAAAATAAAGGTGTTCCTGCTCACCCAACTTACAAAGCTTGTCGTTTTGAAAAAGATGGAGACCCCCTCAAACAATAGCCAACGGTGTCCATACTAAAACTCCATATGGAATTTTACCCTCCCAATTCCCCATGCGGACCACCAGCATGTTCCGAAAAAGGGAGAGCTAGTGGTCTAATATTTACCTCCAGCTGTACTGATGACCAGGCACACCACAGTGGGGAAGGGACTCAGTGAGGGGATGGTGACAGGCTTGCAGACCTGTCCTGAGAGACTAGTTCTGTGCCTTCACTGTGAGTCTTGCAGAGCTCAGACTCTGAGTCACCCATCTCTCCACATGCTGCCCAGGTGGACCTCACCTTCTCTTGAGATTAAAATGCCATCTGACTTCTGATGACTCCCAGATCTGCATTTCCAGCCAGGCCCACCTCGCTGGTCTCCGGGCATGCTTACTCATTTCTTTATGGGATGTTACTGCTTGGGGGGGGGGGGGAGTATCAAGTTTCTTCATGTGTACTCCCTTCCAACCCTCTGAAACAAAGGAGCTGCTTCTTCAGTTACCCCTAAAGCTTATTTATGTGTCTATTTACTTACTTACAAACTTACTTTCTTTCTTTTGGAGGTAAGGTCTCCCTGTGTTGTTCGGGCTTCCTTAATTACTCATGAATCCCACCATGCCTGGCTCCCAACCCTTGGTTTGTTTATAAGATGGTTCTGCAAGCCTTTCAACTATTCATCTCCACTATCCTTCTCTTGCTTCTCCCGACTGTGGTACACCTTGCCACCAATACAGCTGAATTTAGCTGCTGGCTCACTGTCTCTTCAGGACCTGCCGATGGCTCTCCACTTCATCATGAAAGCCAGGGTCCTGTTGGTGACTCTCCCAGTGTACCAGGCCTGAATGCCCAGATGCCTCTTGACCTCATCCCCCATTGTTCTCCCTGGATTTGAACTGTATCCTTTCTTTGGAGTTTTAGCCTGGTTTCTGGTATAAACTGGCTCCCCAAAGTCATACTGTTTGTCTTGTCCTTTTAAAGGACAAGAGTCTAGCTCTTAGAAGCCACCTTTAGAAACATTCGAAGGAGTATTGTCCTATAAGGAGAGAAGGTACTACTTCTGACCTTCCAGATGAGGACTAAGGACTAAACAGAGGTTTAAAAGCATGGAGATCATTGATGATCTCAGAAGCTGATCCTGGAGAGCATAAAAGGAGAGGGAAGGAGAGAAGGTGAGGAGTTGGGGACATCATTCAGATATAGCTTGTGGAGGAATTCTGCTTTAAAATTTACCCAAAACGGGGCAGATGGTAGGTGGAAAACACGGGTAGAAAGGGAGAAGAAACTGTGACAGATAGGGAAGTTTGAAGATAAACAGAGAAATGAAATGCTCACCAAAGCAGTATACAGGTCAGAAAACAGAAGAACTCTGGGCTCCAGGACCTAGGTGGAAAGTTGGTTTCAGAAGGAAGAAGGATGATGTAGTCTACCAACAAGGAGACAGAAACGCTGCCTGGCAGGCCAACAGGACTCTGAATGTGCAGACACCCCAACATGTCAGGTTAGTTAATGCTGCTCTCTCTCTCTAAGGGGTAGCCTCGAACTGTTCCTAAAAGGCCACTGGCGGCTGCACCAGACAGATACTGATGGGAACCTCAGGAGTGCAGCCCTCCCCGCGAAGGGTCCGCACCTTTGCGGTGAAGTGGTCCTCAGAACTGCCACCCAAGTAGATTCTACCGGCGGCGATGCGGAGAGCGGAGCAAAGAGAAGGGGGGAAAGGGAGTGGAGAGTACCACAGACAGCCTTAAATTCAGTATTTCACTCCCACCAAAGAGCAACTGTTTATAAGCTTTTGTGTGGGGCACATAATTGTATGTAAAATCCGTGGTTCTTCCCAGAAGCCAGGCAGCGACAGCAGGCCTGGAGGTATGATAATAAAACCCCGGGTATTATACAACGAACCCTGAGCTCCAGGATGAATGGTAGGAGGAAGGGAGTCCTGAAAAGTATGCACGTACCTACCCAAGACTGAAGCTTTGTACGTTTTTATTAACCTCCTCAGAGAGCCAAATGCCTGCCTCAATACCTGAGACTGTTTCTTCCTTAATTGTAGCTACATGTGCTTTAAAGATGAACTATAGATTCTTTTTAAACTAAATGTCTTGATAACATAATGAATATTAAATACATCTCAGACCCACACAGAGAGCTCAGTAGTCTCTTTGTGGCAGCTCAGGAGTGCCCCCTACAGGCTGACGTCCAGAAAGCAAGCAGAGGACCGGCTGAGAGCAGAGAGAGGTTTGTTTGAGAAGTCTCAGGGAGGGGAGGTTAGAAACCTCTGCTGGGGAAGGGTCTAGGGAATGGGCAAACAACACAAATTCTTACCTTTCATCCTTTTGTGAACAGTAAGAAATGAAAAACTTGTGCATGCATCTTCCTTTATTCAAACATTACTACCTGTCACCCACAATCAGTGAGAACACATTAGTAAAAACTGCTTTCATACATTGGTTAAAATCAATATCAATATCTGAACACCCATGAGAACGATAGTAAAAATACGATAGGAAAAAAATCTGATACCTGTATCCAGGATCAGAAATGATTTGCATTTAATGTTTGCAACATAAAAAGAAAATGCAAACCTGTTCCTCAAGATGAGGATAGGTGAGCTCTGGGTTGTGGTTTTATTTATTTCTTTTTCTGTTAAAAATTCCAAGGGGGGGGGGGACTTCCATCTATGAATATTATCACTTAAAAATATTAATGATTATAAAAATACAAATCACAAAAAGGCATGAAAACATGTTCTATGGCTATCAGTAAATTTTAATAGAATGCATGAATGTATCCATAAGCATGTAAAATATATTACTATGCTGATACTCAATATTATACAGTGTATAAAATATATTACAATAAATTAGAGGCAGAAAATTTTATAGCATATCACTTAACCTAAATTTTTTGAATCCATATGTTCTGATAAATTTCACTATATTTTCCATTTGAAAGAGGAAAAGAAGGGGCAAAATGTTCACCAAAACATTTAAAATGTTTTACTGGAGAGATTTTTGAATACTAATAATAGTGTAGTTTCAGTAACAAATGTATTTGATTTTGTAGCTATTAAATTATAGCCCAGAATTATATAAATGCTTAGCATGGTCACAACATGTTTATCTCAGTTAACAACCTTTTCATGATCTTCGAATAAATACGGATCTTTGGAAGACTTCATTTAACATTATAAAATGTTCATTTAGAGTCAATTTCAGATATGTTCATAAGCTATACATAAATGTATGTGATTAAATTGACAGATTATACTCAAAAGCCTATTATAAACAGTGCCTTCCACACTCAGAAAGAAGAGATCAAGGTCATGGCTTGGTGATTTGTTTTTCTTGTGGAATTTTATAACATATGTAAATATATGTCCCAATATTTAAATTGCATAACAACATTATGAAATATATGTTTTCAATAAGTGATGGAAGCCAGTGTGGTGAAGAAGCGCTGTTTGACGCATCAAGCGCCCTCAGCGATCTAGCGTTTGGCCTAATCACACCTGCTCCTGATGTCCACACTGTCCGGATGGGCATTCAAGGTGCCCCAGTGTGATCAGAACCTGCAGAAAAAAATTAGTGTGTAGGCCCCGTAAATGTATACTTGGATTTTACTAGCTTGGGATTCACTCAGTTACCTTACAAAATAGGGCCCAAATGTACTTTAAAATTATACTTTCAGTGATATGAAAATTTTTCAACACCATAATTAGTCTATGAGTTTGAATTTTTAAAAGTGACGGAGGAAAAGGATGGAAAGAAAGAAAGAAAGTAAACAGCAACACCGCCCAGCGATTTAGGCAAATAAATTAACATTTACAAAATATTTTAATTAACAATTTATTAAACACGGCATTGTTTCAGAAGGAAATTTTAATATACCTGGACAACGTACCTAAGCCTTAAATATTATATATACAGAAATATACCTCAGTACAATTAAGACAATTTTGAGTGAACTTTTAATCACCTTGAAAACAGTCTGGGCTTGTGTCTATTTCTTTGGTGTTTGGAAGATGTCTGAAGTACAGTCTTTTCTCGCACCCCAGAAAATGCCGACGTCTTTCAAAAAGGCGATTTCTTTCAGACTCTCCCTACCATGAAAAATGCTACCTTTTTTGGCTAATACAAAGAAACCACAATTAACAGTGAAACCATAAATACTCTCTGTGCTAACCACAAATGGCCTTTCCCGTGGAGAAATGGCTTGCATGTGTTCCGAACGTGTTTGGTTTCGTTTTGTATGGAAGAGGCTGTGGGTATATGTTTTTATCTAAGAAAAGAACGTGGTATGCACATGGACAGCTTTCTAAAATGAGAAACACTCCTCGAATTTCATCGGAGTTTTGTCTGGGCCGGGAATTCAGAATCCAGCTACATGGTGATGGTTTGGGATACTCTAGATCAGACTCTGGGGCCAAACTTTGGGTGCGTAAGGCAGCAGAGCCCTCCCTGCCCCCCTGGGGCGTCGGGCCTGCCTGTGGTGGCTCTCAGCAGGGTAGCCAGGACACAGTTCCGCTTCAGCAGGGCAGCGGGGCTCAGTCCCTTTCACAGGGTCCCCTGTGCGACTACTCCTCCGGGTCCCGGCCTCTTTGTAGCAGCATGTGAGGCGCTGTACCTAATGTCTGCCAGGAACAGACTGTGGAAAGTCACACAAGGTGACATTTCAAGTCATTCTCAATCTGAATAGAACAAGATCTGGGCGATTTTGCTCAGTGTTGTTCACACTCTGCAAACACGCTGGAGAGGGGAAGGCCTTTCAAACTGCTCTTTCCTCACGTCCATAACCAGGTCTCCTCCTCGCTAACGGGTCTGAGCAGGAATTAAATTGAGTAGTTGCTTTCTGTAGTTTTTCCGTTGTTATGTATAAAACAAAACGAGAAAATCAAATCGAAAATCGGAATGGGTTAGAGTTGATCTCTACCCAACTGGATTCATGCCCACAGTGTATCATTTCTAAGCAAGAGATTTGCTCTGTACCGCGTGTCTTCCGGAAACCTTCCTGCAGCCGAGTGTCCCACTGAAGTCCTCCGTTTCAAGTTATCTTTATAAATCTACAGGATTACCGGAAAATAAGATCACAAACCTCTTATCATTCACTAGATTAAAGCAATAAACTGAATATTTGCCCTTTCAATCCTTCTAGTTACTTTAACTGTGCAAAGAGAATTAGTAATTTTAAAAATTTTAAAAGAAGTAAACTATTCTTAAGACACTGTGTTCACTTGGTCTTGTTTTTTTCTTTTTTTGTTTTTTACTTTTTTTTTTTTAAACCTGGGCATTCATCGCATTAAAATTAATTTTAAAAAGAAATAAAATCATTTAGAAAAAAACAATACAGCCCATTGTTTAGCATCAAGCAGAGCTGTTAATTTAGCTATCAATTGCCTCATTTGATTTGAGACTTTATAATTAATTGCAAAACGGCTATACATGGTATTAAAGATCTGTGATTCAAAGTTAGTGCTTAAGGGCAAGAGGTTTAGAGGGAATATTCAACAATTATACAGGCGGACCCCTCTTGCCCAGAAAAAGAAGTAATGGAGTTAATCACAGCTGGAGATCTTCATTTACCCAAATAACTATCTATTTTTTTCATTTTATTTTGAGCTGTGTAGTAGTAAAACCTGGAAATCCCTTTATTCTGTTTCTACCCACTAGTGTTGTTAAAAACTGAGTCCACGTGGACAGAGCCAAACACTTACATTAGAGAAGATAGCTTAACAACGTGTAACACAGACAAATGGTAATCTATATTCAAAACCTTGTCAAAAATTCACTACTAAAGGAGCAGGTACCTAGAGGGATTAGGGTTTTAGTTATGGCTGAGAACTTCTGGCGTGATATAGCAATACAGTATTAATCTAATGAAAGGGGACCATTTTTAGTTAGTTATCCTAAGAGCTTTTTATAAAGAAATTGTAAAATAGTCCATAACAAAGTATGAGACAGTTTTAGTATAAAATGGTGTGACTCTGACAGCTTTTAAAGTGTCTGAGGAAGGTATGATTTGTTTTATTACAAATATGCCTCATACCACTCTTTAAGTTAAAACAAGTTTTAGAAAAAATATCAAGGAGTAAGAAACAAAGAGAAATAAAAATAAAACGTATTAGATATTTAAGGGCATCTATCTCCCAAAATAATTTGATCATGTGGTAGAACAATTTTGTTCTCTCTGGTCCATCTCCATGTTCAAAAGACCCCAATTCATGATGCTAAGAAGAAAACAAATATGGTCCAGAGGACCCATTAGTATCAGTTTGCTGTGGTATAAATGTTACAACTTGTCTTAGAAATAAAATCTTTAGTCTACACTTCTTACATGAACCATATCTATAGACAACTATCAGAAATTCTCAGTTTTCAGACTTCGCCAAGGAGTTACTACTGTTCATTTTCCAACTACTGAAAATTCCCAACAGGGACCCCTGGTGCATTCTTCATCCATCCTGAGCTGCTGTTTCCCAAAGTGAAGCCACTTACTTGAGATTTTAACTCTCACACTTGCTTAAGATTCATGATCTCACTAGTGACCCTGGAGAATTACTAGTGAAAACAACCATTTTTCCAGGTCTTCAGGCACTGGGGAGTGGAAGGGAGTACCTCACCAGGGCTTTCTCAGGCTACAGCTTCTTTGTTCTCTGCAATTGGACCTGCACCCATCGTGTGGGTTGGCTGAACAGACAGCAGATGCAAAGCAGAGCTAGTCCCTTGGCACTGTGCTGAACACCCCGGGCAGCTCACAGTGGAGCAGGGCAGGTACAGGTTCCAGTTCTTGCCCCAAGAAAGGCATACTTTCCCATGCTTCAGAAGTGGGGAAACCACTTACCCATGCTTTAGAAGTGTGGGAACCATGACACACTTACCCA